>PVKN010006911.1:0-27598 GCA_004027915.1 Capromys pilorides
GACAAAGAAAGCGACAGAGATGTTACTCTTAAGGGTGTTGTAGGCCGTGTGCGAGAATGGGAGGTACCGCATTTCAGAAGTGACTGTTTGCTACAGTTCACAGCATAGAAACTGTGCAGATGGTCTAGGCTCCCAGTAGCTCACGGACTAGGGCATAGCGGTGACATTTCATTTCTCTCGTGTTACAGAACACTTAAAGGGGGAGACACTGACTCTGGGCGAGTAATAGTGTGAGGTGCAGCACAGGGCTTGGCTGCGTACTGCAGGAGCCTGCGAGGGGCTGGGCGCCTTCCAGCTTCTGTGGGCTCTTCCGTAGGACGTCAGAGAGGAAGTCCTGCCTAGATGTCGTGAAAATGCTCCTTAGAAGTTGCTGTCACCTATTTTTTTAAAAGAAGGAGCAATAGCTAGGTACGATTTCTATCAGCTTTCTCTGTCTGAGTGTGGTTTTTCTCCTGTCAGTCCTGGAAGCTTGAGTAGGATGATTTTGTTGAAGCCTTCAGGTCACAAACTGTCTTCTTCAACTTCCCGTCCTTTCTAAAACACACCAAACCCTGTAGTCTAATCACATTAGTAATCTGATTTGCTGACAGTCCCGCCCTCTTTGCTCTGCATTTCCCCACATGTCCTGTGTCCCTACTGGAGCGATGGCAGTGCATGGCACAGTGCTGTTTAGGATCACTGCTGCACTGTGGCATGCTGTTGTCCTCCACGGCGCATCCCACATTTCCTGTGTCCTCTGTGTACTCAGGATAAAGACTGATGTTTACGCTCTGGGCACTGTTGTAAGATAGCTTTCGTCAAAGTAGAGTCATTTTGCAAAGTGGTGCAAGGCATATCATTGCTAAATGATATTAAAAATGGATTAAAAAGTCTGGCCCTCTCCATTCAATAAACTTAAGTCTCACTGGCATCTGTAGTCTCATGGGGAGCTTGGGCACCCGTGGAAATGAGAGCCTAGCACATGGATTTTAATGTTTTTCTAACAACTGTGGAGATTCAGGGGGATGTGTGGTGAATGTAAAATACCTAGTTGACTTGGCAGTCTCTCATGTAAACTACGGTAAAACAAAGTAAATGAAATCTAAACAAAAATAAATTTGATCACAAAATGCCACTTGTGTACTTGAGTGGTTGTTTCTCTGGTGTCACATCTGGTTCAACATTGTGGACCACTCCTCTGCTAGTTTTTCAAGAATTCTCTTAGGGCTGATGAGATAGCTCAGTGGACTAAGCACCTGCGTAGGCAAGTGCGCAGGGACTGGGTACCACATGCTGTGCGGGCCCTGCCCCTGGGCGCACTGAGCCAGCCACAGAGACCAGGTATGGTGGTGTGTTCTTGTAATTCCATTACTGGGGAGGCTGAGACAGGAGAATCACTATGAATCCAAGCTGCATAAAAATGAGACCCTATACCAAATACATAATTTTTTTAAAAATCTCTTAATTTGTGTTATTCCCACCTTGAGGAAAGTAAAACGGGTGTTTTGGTGGTGTTGTTTAGTTATAAACTTACTGTTCACTTGATGTTAGCCAAAAGGCCAAGAGGTGATGATTGCAAACGTACTGTTGAACTGCACTGTGCTGCCCTTAAGTTATGTTCAGTTTGGTAAATAATTTTGTCTTTAAAGGTCCAACAGTGAGTTAAAGAATATATATTATTAATTGTAGCTTTTTAAACATTACCTTAAAAAGGACAAATACGGAAAATCTATAATATTTTAAAATGTACTCCATGGTTTTGCCTTTAGATTCTGATCTTTTCAAGATGATGTCTTTGGTTTGGGATTAATTTCCTCTCACCATTCTAGAATGTTGCTATTTTTGTTTTGTTACTGTTTTGCAGATGTAATACATAGTCTTAGGGTTTCTGCATACTCTTTTTTTTGTGGTACCGGGAGTTGAACTCAGGACCTTGCACTTGCCAGGCAAATAGAACACATTCCACTGAGCTCTCTCTCCGGCCCCCCTGCTTACTCTTTAGAGAGCTGCTCAACATTAGAAAAGGTCGCCAGCTAGGTGAATGGATTCAATGTACAGTGTATTTCCAAGGTGGTTGGGGTTTGTTTTTTGAGGTAAAGGTCTTGGTATTTTATTTCAGACCTGATGTTTTCGCATGTGGTAACAGTCATTCCTGCCGTTAGCAGCTTGAGGTTTTTATACACCTGGCATTTGGGTCTTGCTGTGAGATCCAGGAAGAGTAAGAACCGTTATGAAGTCCAGTGGAGAAGACAGTCCTATGAACAAATAAACTGCAAATCAGTGTGATCTTCACAGTAGTAGAGAATCCCTAACATTGAGAGACTGTTAAGACACCACCCTCATTGTACAGAGAGAAGCGGAAGTCCAGGCCGCCAGCTCTTGGACCAGTGCTGCTCAGCATCGTTGGGGTACACCTGCCTCCCCCCTGAGCCTTGGACTGCTCAGAGCTGTAGTGCCCACAGGTGAGACTGTAGAGATTGTAGATACTGTGTTACTCCTAAGAAAATTTTGAGGCACTCTTCAGTGTGATTTCTTCCTTGTTCTGTTCATTTAACAATGTCTCCTAATGGAGCTAAGATCACTTGCCTTTCAGCTTGCTAAATTATCAGTTTCACAGCCTGCCCTCCCCCAAGAATCCTGTCTCAGAAAGCAAAAGGCATCTGCTAACATTTGTTTTGTCTGTCTCCTCTTAACACTCAGTTACAAGGGCACAGTGTGGGATTCCCTACTATTGCCCAGTTGGAAGGAGAGTTCTTTGTTCTTACCCTCAGATCTGATCTCATCAGAGCAACAGAATGTTTGAGACAGAGCCTCAGTGGCTCCAGATGGGCTTTTCTAGGTCTGGCTCACTGGTGATTTTAGAGTGCAGGACTTGGCATGATCGTGAGGGGGGAGAATGCTGGAACTCGGGTTTAGATTCTGTCTCTGCTGAGCTCGGAGTACCTACCAGCAACAGGGAGTGCTTCCCAAGAGTGCTGCTGGTGTCCCTGGGCTTACGTTTCTGACTTAGACATGGTGAGCAGCTGCTGGGGCTCCCTCAGAGCTAGTTCTCCAGTTGGGTTCACTAGGGAAGTAGAAGTTATAGCTGTCCTTAGGAAGTCCGAGGCCAGGTACTAGCCTGAGACATCAGTCCTATTGCTGTTCATCCCTCTCTTCCACTTGATGCCACTGTGTTGCAGGGGTGCTTACTGTTTCCAATCTAGAGTTCATTGGGTTCCCCTTCCCCACTCCTTCAAGATGACCCATATTCCTTGGAGGGGGTTGTATTTTTTTCTGAGAAACTATTCCTCACTTTTTCATTCACATTTTTCTCTTCCACTGAGTTAATTTGTGAATTAAAATGTGACCTTTGGATGAAAAAATAATGTCTTCATTTTAGACTTTTACTGTCTGAAAATAGTCTTTGGGATCCCCATGTGTTGAATGATCTTTTGTGCTAAAGAGGCTGGTGTGTTAAGTTTCAGCCAGTGTAAACCAGTGCTTCTCTATCTGGCTGTACCCGGGAGTTTCATGGCGAGCCTGTGAGAACGCCTGCCCTCCAGTTATCTTTCTGTGCCATGAAATCAGCACGCCCCCTTTTCACCATATCGGGAAGGAGGTTGGGATTCCCATCCTCTTCCCGGAACATCATCAAGATGACGGTATGCTCTCCAGGCACGTGGATTTATATCCATTCTTCAGAGCCTACGGCCAAATGCCCCTTCCTATAGGACGGCCCCCTTAACTAGTACGGCTTTGCTCTGCAGCATTCCGCATCCCCACTTTGGCTCTTACAGACCTGATGTGTTGGTTAATCGATGCCATCTTTAAATCTCTAATATATTCTGTCCCATATTAACTTAAGCACTCCTCAGCGCCAAGTGTCAGAGTTGTACTGCCAAGTCACATCCCTAATAGAAATTTTGACTCTGAACCAGTATCATCTTGTCCTTATGTCTGCCAGGTGTGAACCAAGGGACCAAGGTCCCTCCTGAACAACAGGGTCAGTAAGGCCTCATTTCTGCCCTCAGAATATTAAAGTTGCAAACTGACTGAAACAGGATGTAATCCTGATAGCTAACAGTACACAGAATATGCTAAGAACAGTTAAGGGAGCTCCAGGCCCACAACTTCTTTCTCCCTTTGCAAATACCTAATTGGAAGTTTTGGACTTTCCTAACTAAAAAATGCTTAAACTTTTTAGTCCTTCTTCCTCCAGAATGTAGTCCTCGCATCACCTGGCTGCATCACTTCCTACTTGGTCCTTAAGTCTTTAAAGTGCCTTTAGTGAAATTTTGCCCCTTTCATTGTGCTGGTCCAGGGTATGCCCTGACCATCCTTCTGTCTCACACAGCAGTCCACAGACTCCTAGTAAAGGCTAAGCAGTAAATATTCTTGGTTTGGGCAGCCCTATTGTCTTAGAATTCTTCACTTCTGCCCTTGTAATACAAACACAGCCCAAAGGCAGTCATTTAGAAAGAAGTGTGTCAGTTCCAATAAAAATTGGAAGTGGACCATGGGCTGGCTTTGACTGGTGAGTGTCTATATAGTTTGTCAGTCCCGTATGTGGGTCATTGCTTAGATAGCCTTAGCCAGATGCTGCCATAGTTAACTGGGTGCCATGCTTTGCCCTGCTCAGATATGTACATGGCTCCCCGAGTCCCAAGAGACACTGGTCTTTGAGTGCAGCATCCAAGGCCAGTGACCACTACAAGGCTCATCCTGCCTTAGAGGCCCAGCGCTGCTCACAACCTCCTGGCCCTGTGCGAAGTGGGTGCAGGTGACAGATGAAGCTAGTTCCTCTGCTGCACTGTCTGCGCAGCTCATATGAAGAAAGGCTTTAAGGTTTCTTTTTTGGTGGTATCGGGGATCAAAATCAGGACCTTGCGCTTGCCCGGCAAGCACTTATTCCACTGAACTATCTCCCTGGCTTCCTCGTCTTTAAACATCTAATTTCCAACATGCTCACTGGGCACTGAAGGGGAGAGCTAGGACATGTTGATGGGAACCATTGACAGGCAGTACAGTGAGATTCATGCTGGTTAGCCTCATTCGGCATGTCGTCTCTGTTGTCCAGAAAATATCACTTGCAGCTGCTAAGTTAAATGTGTATTCATGGAAAGATTTGTAGGTGTCCCGTAGCTTTTGTATAATTGAAGTTTGGTTCTCTAGATGCCACTGCTGATTTGTTAACCTGGAGTTAGCATCACGGCTCCTAATGTGGCACCAGAAGGCTAGGGCTTTTTCTGGAAAAGTGGCCACGTTTCTCTGAGTCTGTGTAACTCTACCTTGGGTTGGATCTGCCTATTCCTTGGAGTTTTGAGAGTGGTAAAGCACCGTGACATGCCTATGCCTCGTTGATCCCTTATATATTCTGACACCACCTGCTCAGTCGGTTGATAGCAGAATTGCACTTGCACTCCACACAGGGAGGTTCCTGGAGCGGAACGGAGGAGTGGCTTGCACTGTTTATTAATGTATGTGCTAAACAAAAGCTTTGCCTCTGGGCATCCCACTGTAGCCAGGTTCTCCACAGCCCGGAATACTGATAGCTGTTCTCTCGGCACAACCCGTACTTGCCTCTCGCCTGTGAAGCCTTGAAGCGTCTCGGCCTTCGAGAGCCATTGCCCCCACACATCCTTTCAGGAGAGGACCAGACCAAGAAAGCTACACAAACTATTCATGCCTTCCAGTTAACTAGTCAGTCAGCTTTCCTGCTAAGGACTAGGATAGTAAATTGGGCTTGTGGGCCATAGAGTCTGTGTTGCAGCTAGTTAGCTCTGGTTTTGCAGAATAGAAAATAATTACTGCATAAGTGAATTGGCATGGCTATACATCAGTAAAGCTATGCAAAGAGGAAGCAGGCTGAATTGTTCCAACGGCCATAGTTTGTCAGTCCATTTCAGGGTCTTTCCACAGTTGTTTCTTTTAGCAGATCGCAAATACCAGTCAACACAGCATTAGTACCTGCTGTGTATCACGTTCTGTTTAAGTGCAGCTCATAACCAGCCTTGTTGAATCTTTACAGCCACCCACTTGGTAGGTGCTGTTCCCCATTTGAAGAGACCATGGCCCAGGTTAGTGTAGTTTGCCCTAGTCATCCCCTGAAGGTGGTGGAGCCAGGCCTTTTACCCAGGGGTTGCCCCAGAGTCACAATCCCTGCTCTTCAGGCCCCCTCTCAGAACTGGGGCACTGCACGTCTGAGGTGTTGACTAAGCGTGGTGTAAGCAGCCCTAATAACGTAAGTTCTCTTTCAGACTCCTGTTCTTAAACACCAAGGAAGAAGCTGACTTCCCTGACTGATTCTTCTCAAGGTTCAGAGCCAAGGAAATATTTCTCTTAGACCCTGTGAAGCGCTCCCTCGGTTGTGGGGTCAGGAAGTTCCCAGGTTGGGTTTTCTGTCCTGCGGAGGCCACCTCTTCAGGCAGGGATTTCTGCGCTAGGATTTTGTGTGGGTGGCAGGAGATAGGAGCGGTTCTGGGCCTTCCAGACCCAGGCTTTCTATTGTATGTGCCCCGGAAGTACTTTGGGAGAAGGGTTCCATGGTAACTCCTAAGATGCGTTTGGCAAAATGGTCAGTGGCTGCTACATGGAGGAGAAAAAATAAGCACCATATCCAGCAAGAGACTGGACTTGTACGTGCAGGGAAGGGAGCCGCCAAGGTATTTTGTTAGCACGGTGGGATTACAAGTAGTCCCCCGTGCCCCTAAATTGTCTTCACGGTTTTCCCTTTATGAGAGAATCTTACTCCTAGTGACACACAGGGCCTCCTAAACAGTTCCCCGTAGATGACGGTGTTCTCTGCTGGGATGAGGCTTTTCAGTTCAGCATGTGGTGGCTCATGAGCTCAGTCCTCTTCCTCGGCGCGTGCCAGAAGTCTGAAGGGGGGAATTCAGGATTCCTCGCCGCCCCTTCCAGCCCGGCAGGCTCAGATTTTCCACTTGTGTGATTGAGGTCAGCGCCTGCATTTCTGCTGGTGAGCTCTCCACACGCGTGCTGGGCCTCAGCCAGTGCCGGGCCTCAGCCAGGGCTTCTCCCACTTGCCCTGGAATTCACTCCTCTCGGGCTGTGTGTGAGCCCCACGTCACCCAGTGGCGGGAGGGCTTCTTGGGGACCTGCAGGGCCACCAGGATGAGAGGAAGACCCCTGTGTTTACTCAAGCCTTTGTGGGAGTAGGGTGGAGACATCTGACCAGGCAAGAAACAGTGAGGTTACTGTGGCCTGTGGAGAGGAAGGTGTCCTTCCTGGTCAGTGGATCCAGAAAGTGTGCTCAGTAGTCCTGACTGAGAGTCTTCCGATGGGTACAGCTGCTCTCTGTCCACACTGCATTCCAAGCCTGCCACCTCCACTCAGTAGCAGCCCTACTTTCTAAAGCCTTGGCCTCTGAGACTCAAACAGTGGAAGCCTGGGTAATCACACGCACATGGGATGTGGCTGTGTGACGAGAAATGTGTACATGATACATGGGTAAAAACCTTCACAAAGTTGAATTGGTCCCTTGAATGGTCTGTTAGTAGACTGGGGTCTCTGACCATGCTGTCTCCCCCAGCACAGCGGATTCCAGCCAGACTTTGATGCTAAAACCAGCAGCCTGGGTGAACTGGAGTTAGTTGGTTGCCAATGCACTTTTCATTCTCTAAGCCAGTGGCTTCTCAGAATATTCAAAAGCTAAATCAGCAGTGTATAGGAAGATGAACCTTGTTTTGCAAACTGAAGTTCCCCAAACTGGTTCCTCTGTTCATGTCTGTAGGGCACGAAACAGTTCAAAGCTGGATGGGGGTGGGTTAGGGTAGGGTACGTGGAAGCGCATCTGCAGTGAGGCACTGGCCAGGAGGAGTCCAACAGTGCCTCCTGGGAGCAGGCTGACCCTGAGCAAGTCTCAACCACACCGCAGCATGTCGTTCCACCCAGACACCTTGCTGGCAGTGAGTGCATCGGCCTTCCTCTCCTGGAGGATTCCGGAGTACCCAGGAGAAGCTCCTTCTGTGTAGTCCCAACTGCTAGTAGGCATAGACTCCTCACTGAAAGTGTGTCCTGCCATCCCATCTTGGCGCTCTGAAATGGTGAGGTCCTGTATGTTGTCCTTGATACTTACTCTTGCCTAGCTTTTGCCCTTTGCCTTCAGGCTGCAGCCTCAGTGGCCTTATCCTCACTTTCCTGAAGCCAAAGCCCCTTTCGGCCTCTTTTTGCCCTCTTCTTCCTTTGGTCTCATCCCAAGGGCCATGTCCTTGAGGATTCCTTCCTTGAACTCACGGAGTCCAGCATCTGTATGGGGTGCTGTCGCCTCAGCCAGCCAGGTAGCTCTGTGAGGCAGATTACCAAGGGTGTTGGTGGTCCTGGTCCCTATGGCCTTGGGCCAGCTGATCCACTACCTGCCACAGAGCAAAGCAGTCTGTTCTGGAACTTAACCCCTTTCCTCTCATGCCTATTCCACAGAGCAGCTCGACAGCCTGCCTGCCAACATTAGCCATTCCCTTGACCCTGCCTGCAGCCCTCACCAAGTAAGAACCACTCCACCTCAACTCACTGCCGTCCTTTGCGGGGAAGTTCTTCCATTTTATGACTAACTCTGCTTCTCATTTCTCTCGTGTTATCTTAATGAATTAACTGGGTCCCCATCATTCCCTTGGCCCCCTGCAGTTTATGAGCTGTACTGCAATATCTGCGATCTTAGTCAACTCTACACAGTTGTTGTGCTGGTTCCTATTACAGTAATTGGCATAAACTGTATTCTTTTGCAAAGAGATTTTTTGGCCCGCTGAGACTGCATAACCATCTGCCATAAATTGAGACTAGTACGGCTTATTTTGGTGAATGCAAAATTGGATCCCATTCTTTACTCTGTGGCTTGATTCAACTTCCAGATGGTTAATCCACATGAAGTAATAGGAATGCACCACAGCTCTGCTTAGCTGAAGATGGAGACGTAATATTTATTTGCTGATGTGGAGGCCTCTAAACGCTGCCCTGTCGGGATGTCAGTATATAACACAGCAGCACAAAAATGTCAGCTTGTTCCACAGGAGCAACAGCGTTCCAGTTGCCATGGGGGACCCTTGCGTGTCATTTTTTCCTTTCTTTTTTTTTTGTCTGCCCTTGACCTAATCTCAAGAGGTTTTGTTCTCTCTTGGGCTGTTTCTTATCAGCTACGTCTGCCCATGTAGCCAGCTTCACATCTGCTTTGACTTTAGTGCCTCTGACATTTTCATTAATACTTCTCCAAGGTTGAGCTTTTATTCCAAATGTCCTGCAGCTCACTGAAGCCCTTCAGCTGTGCCTGGCTGGGGCTGCTGGGAAATTGGGCCCCGTAATCTCCCCAGGCCTGGACATTACCGTGTTGAGCTAATCTATCCTGTTTAATTTTAACTTCTCTCCAGGCTCACCTGCTAAGCCGGGAGGTGCAGAAGCAGGTTCACTTTGGTGCAGATCTGGGGTCTTCCTCCCCAGTGGTGCTTGCACTCTGTGGCATCCTGACTCTCCCACTGTGTGACATGCCTTCGCCTCTGCCAGCCATTCCTGTCCCCTCTACTCCTGAATGTCAGCCTGGCTCAGAGAAGACTGTGTGTCAGGGCCTCCTCTTCTCACCCAGCCTGCTCAATAAAGTAGCTGCACCGGAACCACGCGGGGACCATGTGAAACCTGCAGGCTCCTGGCCCCGGGGGTTTTAACTGCACCGGTTTGCCCAGAGCTGTCCTTGTCTTAGCTCTGAGGGTCCCACCTCCTGATAAAACCCTTTAGACCAGGGCAAACGAGGACAGTTAGTCACCCTGCCTGGGCAGGACCTGCTGATGCTCAGCTTGGAGAATAGGAACTTCTTAGGGCCCAGAGCTGAGAAGCTGTGTTTCGGGTGAGTTTCTGTGGATGATCGGGAACCCCAAGTGCCTTCCAGGTCCATCTCGTGTGTGCCCGGCTCACAATGGGCTGAGAGAAAGTTCGGCACAGAGTTAGTACATGATGCCATCATCTTCCTCTGGGGTTTTTTTCTCTCTTTGGAGAACAGTTCTCTGTCCTCAGCTGCAAGCTCTGCCTGCTTCCTCACAATCACCACTGAGAAGAGGCTGCAAGGAAGACTGATTGGGCACCAGGACATATTCATGGCCGGGAAGGTAGCCCATGCCTGTTTCATACAGATGTTTCTAAAGTTTTGGGGTGGACTTGATCAGAAATTAGATCAAGGAAATTTTAGGAGTGTGAGAATTGGATCTAGGCTTTTTCTTTTAAAGAACAAAAACCTTGAAATTTTCAAGAATGGAACAAATAAGGACTCATAAAAATTCTAAAACAGCATGGACTAGAACCATGAATGAGCTATGGGATCACTCACTCTTACTGCCAGAGCTTTAGCAGGTGGCAAGAACAAGAGGCTGGGCTCTTATAGCTGATAAAGGCGGGAGGCCCAGCATGCTTTGGTGCTTTCTGATGTTCCAAAGTCCCCAACTCCCCAAGTACAGCATGTACACATGGCTCCAGTGTGAGGTCTTCAGGCTGGGGAAATAGGCCAAGCTCGGGGGAGCAGCAGTTTCTATAGGGACCCAGCACCGTGAGCCTCAGTTCTCTAACCGTGCAGGGCTAACTGGGTAATGACAGTGTCATGTCACCTGAGCTTGGCCCCCAGCCTTGCTCCTGGTAGCCCTGTCACCGTAGGCAGCAGCTTTAGGCCTGCCTGTCCTAGTCATGTCTGTGTAGTGCCCCAGAAAGACCCCTTCTGTGCTGTGGCTTTAAAGTGGGTGCGTAATGAAGGATTATTGGGTATGGGATTTACCTGCCCACCGAATGCTTCAGTGGGTCCTGCACACCCTGTGGAATCATCCTGTTGTCAACCAGCAGCTGGAAAAGGGAGCTGAGCCACTACCTCCACAGGTGTCGCCCAGCTGCCTCAAGCGCCCCGCACTTAGGGTAGGCACGTGTAAGTGCACCAGCAGCAGGTCGAGCTGTGGGCCCTGGTGAGCTGGAGCCGGCCCTCCAGCCGACTCTCCAGATCTCCTTGGAAATCTGTCCAGACCCTGCATTTTTCATCATTTCTTTTTCCCCCATAGCAACAAATCCACTCCCGCCAGCCACTGTCCTCTCCCTGTGTCATTGCTCTTGTGCAGTTCCTTGTAGATGTCAAACAGGTCACAGCCTCTGCTGAGAAACGCAGGTGCAGCGGAGATTCCTTAGGGGCCCTCTCGGGTCCCTCTCTGTCCTCCTCCTGGCCTGGTCTTGCCCTCGTTCATTGCAGCCACGCTGGCTACCTCTGGCTGCGGCTCATCCGCATGGGCAGAGCCCTTCTGCACTAGCTTGTCCTGCTGCCCAGAGCGCCCTACCGCATGGCTCGTGTGGCTCCCTCCCTCAAATCCCCTGCTCCAGTGTGTCCTCTTTAGGGGCTTCCCTCCCATCTAAATTCTTCACAGCACTTAGCACTGTTAGGGTGTCTGTGTGTCTGTGGGTGTCTTGTCTCCCCATTGGACTAGAAGTTCTGTGAGGCTCTTGCCAGGAAGGATTTGCAGATGAGTGAGTCCTCCGTTCCTCCCCTGTCAGAATAGGCAGCAACTCTCAGTGAACCGCACAGTAGTGGCAAAGATCATGCAGAATGGAGCGGGGCTGCCCAAATGTAATAGCGACCATTAGCAGCTCCACCCCGGAGCGGCGATTCTGGAGCACTCTGTGTAATTGGAACACAATTAAGCATATGGCAGCGTTTCCACTGTGTGGTGGATCTGACTCGGCGCTTACTCGACATGGGCTCTGGTTTCTTTTTCCCCGTAACAACAAATCTGGATCCACCATCAGGCGGACCCTGTGGTCTGGACCCCAAGGGAACACTGGGAATGAGATTCATGCTAGCAGGGCTTAATCCTGGCTATATATCCAATGGCAATTTCCTGGATTTTGCAGTCAACATAAATAACAGCAAGAGGATTCCCACTGCGTGACGTGAGATGAATCCTGCCGGGCTGGGGCAAAAAGCCGCCCTGCTTGAGCTGCAAGTGACAGGCCAGGCAGGACCCAGAGGGAGTCGGCACTGGCTCTGCCAGGCAGCCAGCAGCACTCACTGGCCTGCCTCGATCCCTCTTCTAGCAGCTCCCAACCCTGTGGAGAGCACTGAGGAGGCCTGGAGGCTCATGGCAGAGGCTGGAGTTAAGGCGCTTACCTTCCCACCCAGCTCAGCTATGTGGCAGGATTTCTTTTGGGTGTGTGCAAGTCATGTCTTTCTGACTGGACTGAAGTTCCCAGGGCTGAAGTCTGCATTTTGGTGGCCCGCCTGTGGAAACTTGGAAGCCATCTGTGGGCCTTCACTTGTATAGATGATATAATTAAGGAAGGGAGGTGTCTTGTGGAGCAGGATTTAAAGTGACTTGCACATCCTTCCACAAGGAAGTGAAGAGACAAGAGAAGTTCATAAAATAGAATATTATACAGCAGTTAAAAATGAGTGAGCAAGGCCTGAGGGTACCGCATAGTGGTATAGCTTGTGCATAGGACAAATAAGGCCATGAGTTCGATCCCCAATATTGTCTCTTCTTCCTCCCCACACTGAAGCAGGAATAAACTATGACAACCATTTCTAGTAACAAATCTTTCAAATTAATGATGACAGAGAAAAGAAAGTTGTAGGTAGCCACAGAGGATACTGATGCCAATGTTCACTTAAGAGCCACCAGTCCAAGGCCATGCTGTTTGCTAGCTGCACAGAAGGTAGCAGACAGCCTGTAAGGACGTGACCACCTTAAACACACAGGGGCCCATGTCTGGCAGAGAGGAGTGGACCTTCTGCAGTTGAGGGCTACCTAGAATGATGGAGCCACTCAGAGACAGTGCGCTTGAGGGAATGAATGGAGCCAGTGTGGCTGCCAATTGGCGGCAGGCGAGGAGCCTGCTGTCTCCCAACTTGCTCTGTGGCACAGCCCGGCCACGCAGCCCACAGCTGGCCCTCACATTGGGTCCCCAGAGCAGCACCTGTTCTAAAACAGCCCCACCTACTCAAGAGTTTGAAGTCAGCCTGGACAGCGTAGGAGACCCTGCCTCCACATGAAGGGCTGGGGACGTAGCTGGGCCATGGAGCACTTGCCTGGCGCGTGGGAGATCCTGGGCCCAATCCTTAGCACCACAAAAGCAAGCAAACAAACGAACAAACCTGTCCACTGCATAGGACTTTGCACTCATGAAACCCGTGTTCAGGCCGAGTGTCCCTTGTTTCAAATATGCGACTAGCATTCAAATGTTGGAAAATCCATATTTGTAAAATCATCAAACCCAGAACTTGAGTATTGACTTGATGCTCAAACACTTCTGGATTTTGGAGCATTTGGATTTTGGATTTTCAGATTAGGGCTTCTCAGTTTACACTGGGCAAGCTTTCTCAGCCAACGAATACAAACACTCATTTGCTAGTTTATTCTCTCCTCTCCGAGAGCCCCTGTGTAGCCCTCAGTCTGTGTGAGATGGTGCTGTGTCTGCCTGTGCTGTGTTTGTTCTTGTGTCTCAAAGGCTTGTTTTCCTCCCTAAGATCCTTTAGCCCTTGCCTTCTCTTTCTCTGGCCCCACTTGTCTGGAGCAGCTCCTCTATGCCCCAAGCTCTGCTGGGTGGGATCCAGATGTCACAGCAAGTGGCCCCTCCCTTCTCCATGTATACAGTTCACCCTCTTCTTCAGGCAAGTTGTTGGGTGGAGGCAGGACTGGAGGCTCAGGAAAGGGGTCCCCAACCAGGAGCTTTCATAGATAACCTAGACAGCTGGTTGTGTATGTGGAGAATGGGCAGAAAGGGGAGGGAGTGGCACCCAGGTTTCTGAGAGACCTGGAAATCCAGGGCGGGGGCACTTGTTACAAGAAAGGGGCTCTGCCCACCAGAGGCCATCTAACCAGGGCCTCTCCGCCTGTTGTTCCTATATACGTGGTGGGAGGTGGCAGGCCTTTTACTGTGAGACTTTTACAATGAGACTGTGTTAAATACACAGTGGTCCATGTCTGTGATGGCAGGAAGAGGGAAGTCTGAAGGCCTCGAGGATCCAGTCCTGCGGGATGGAGGAAAGGAGGGCCCTAGTTGAGAGTCCACACAGGTTGAGGCAATTAGGGGGATGACTGGGGATGAGTCATCTTGGTGGAGGCCCGAAGGAGGGTGTCCGGCGGGTGCGGTCCTCTCATCTAGTTGCTGCAGACTCCCGTCTCTGTGATGCTGCACTAAGCGAAATTAATCCACAGCTAAGTCTGTTCTTGCAGTGTAGCAGTAACAGCAGATCAGCCTGAAGCTGGCACCGGGTGACCTGGTGAGGACCCTGACCTGGGAGCGGGAAGAAGGGGACGCGGAGGAGAAGGGACGAGCCATATCCCTGTTCCTATCCACAGCAGTGTTCTGTTCTGATTTGGGGCTGGGATGTAGCTGAGTGACAGAGTGCCTGTGTGGTGTGTATGAGGCCCTGAGTATCATCCCTGGTCCTAGAAATATTCATGTCCTAAGGTAGGGCTAGGATGTGGCAGGGAACAGAGTATGTGCCCATCATGCGTCTTGGGTTCCGTCCCCAGCGCTGCAAAAATAATGAAGCCCTAATCTAGAAAACAGGAATGATGTCATAGCCCATCAGTTCTAAGAAGTATTCTTAGCTGGGTGGCACATGCCTGTAATCCCAGCACTCTCAGGGGCTAAGGTAGGAAAATTACAAGTTCAAGTCCAGTGAGGGCAACTTGGTAAGATCCTGTCTCAAAAAAATTGTAAAAAGACTGGAGCTATAAAAAAAAAAAAAAAGACTGGAGCTATAGCTCACTGCAAGGGCCTTTATTCAATTTCCAAAAAAAGGGGGTGGGGTCTTCACATTACCTGTTCTTTAAAAGTGGGCCAGTGAGATAGCTCAGCAGACAAAGCACCTGCTTAAGCAAGCACAGGGACCAAAGTTCAATTCCCAGGACTGCATGCTTCACCAGCCCCGCCCCTGGGCGCTGGGGAGGCTGAAACACGAGAATCACTAGGAGTCTGAGCTGTGTAGTGAGCCCTGTACTGACTACAGGAGGAAAAAAAAGTTTTAAAAGTGAACGGAGCCATGGCTTATGACTGACAGTGTCTTAGCTGTGGTTAGCCGTGAGGACAAGGGAGAAGCTGAAGGAGTCCTGTTTTGGAATGGCTTCCTCTGCCCTGGGTGCAGCTTCCGTGGTGCTCACGATTTAATCCTCCCAGCAGCTGCAGAAGATGGGTATCAACTCTGTGTCCTCACTGAGGGTGCAGAAACCTAAGTTTCAAGGGCCAGAGAGATGGCTCAGTGGTCTAAAGTGCCTGTTTAAGCAAGCTTAGGCAATCGCGGGGACTGCAGGTGGATCCCCAGCACCACATGCTGCACCAGCCCCACCCCCAGGGCAGGCTGAGCTGGCCCTAAAAAAAAAAAAGAGAAATCTAAGTTTTGAGGACGATGGGCACACCATGCTGGGCATGGCCAGGAGCAGAGAATGCAAATCTGTTGAGTTCTGTGATCGCGGCACTCACCTGGGCTTTGAAAAGGTGGCCTCTTTTTCAGCTTGGCACCTAACACATGGCTGGTGCTCGATGGCTCTGCCCTTCCAGGCCGTCCCTGTTGAGAGCACAGGAGGCACAAGGGTACCCAAGAAATCTGTGTTGCCCAGCAGACTGGAGGGATGGACGAGTGGACTTCTTGCCCCCAGTGCCCCGTCCGTACCACTCAGCCACCCCAGAGGTCCCCTGCCACAGCCCCTGTGCCTTCCAGCCAGGTGAGTTCCACCCTACACCAAGAGAAGCTGCAGCCGAGAGGGCTGGGTGCTGGTGGTAAATAAACTCCCCAGCCACATTGTCCCTTCAGTGGGGCAACCAGGGTGTAACAGTGTCCTGAGGTCCCCAGCAGCCTGAACCTCAGTTTCTCTGCAATGTAATCCCCCTTCTGGCTACACTAACTTCTTGCTTTCCTACTCCTGACCGCATTTCCTGGGCACAGCTGCCCCAGGGCCAACTCCAAGTCCTTGCCTTGGCACGAGTACAATACCCTTCAGACTGACTGTCTTGCTGCCAACTGAGGTAGGGGCAGCGACCAGTGGGGACCCACAGCAGGGCCAGTGGCCAGGTCTTGAGATGACTGATACCAAGATGCCAGCTGTCACCAAGAGTACACAATCCTGTCACCAAGAGTACACAATCCTGCGGGCCTTGGTGGCTACACTTTGGAGCCATGGTGGCCAGAAGATCAGCCAAATATGCCTGCTTCCCTGTGGCTGTGTGCGCGGTCACCCTGGCCATGGGCAAGGCCCCTGCCAGGTCAGCGGAGACTGATGAGCTACTGTGACTGTGAGTGCAACTGCGGGGCCAGCCTCAGGCTCAGGGTCAGGTCTCCGCCTGGACAGACTCCAGCCCAAGACCTCCAGGCCTGCTTTGGAGCCTCACTTTGCTCCTTGGTTACCAGGTGGGGGCAGTAAGAGTCCCTGGGTCTGCTGCAGGTGCTGAGAGGACTCTTGAAATAACAGTGCTTCGTGGGGAGCCTGGGCTGGGACAGACCCTGTCAGGCTGCATGCTGGAAGGCACAGAGTCTGTGGCCAGGGCTGGGGTCGCAGCTGTCTGACTGTCCACCTCCTTTTTACTGCAGGATGAGGGGCTGGAGAGGAGTATTGCCTTGGAAGCACCCTAAAGATGTAGAGATGAAGCCCAAGAATCTTTGTCAGCCTGCACTGGCCTCCTTGAAAAAGCGAGGTGCTTTAAAATTCATTCATTCATTCATTCATTCATTCATTCATTCATTCATTCATTCACTCACTGTCTCACTCACTCGCTCATATGTGTCAAGGCTTTACTTTCTTGCCCACACTGACCTGGTCCTGAACTCCCAACTCAGTGGCTCCTGCCACCGCACCCAACTCCATCAAAATTTATTTTCTGTGAACACTAGTCTGCTATGCGCATTTTTTTTCATCCTTCCACAGGACCTTTGTGTGCGCTGTTGCTCACCCAGGAATGTCGTGTCCTCTTCTGGCTTTGTGACCGCTCCCCGCTGCCCTGTATGGGCAGCTGTGGAAAAGCCCCCCTCCTGACCTGCATCGTTGCTTCTCCCTTTAGTCTGTGAAGTCCACAGGCAGGAGCTGTGACTTTTGGCCATGACGCCTTCTCTGCTTCCACACGTGGACTGTGGCTCCCAGTCAAAGCTCAGTTGATGTTGAGGGAATTGTGGAGAGGGGGTTTGCATCCCTGGAGAAGTCCTAAAGAATGAGTTAAAAGCAAAGAGCTTGAGCCCTGTGTGGGTGAGGAAGGGAGTTAGAGTTATTTTGGCCAGTGGACAAGGCATGTTTGGGATCAGAGGAATTCGGAGCCCGGCTCTGGCCGTACACGTTTGATGGTGTTGCCCTCTGCTTCCGCATCTGCAGAACAGGGACAAGGAGGCGCCCACCTGCCAGCTGTCAGGAAGAGGAAAATGGAAGCTTTATCTGTGCACAGGGTGCTGTTTACCTAAAAGAAGGAGATCTTTAACCAGCACGGGACATTCTAGAACCTTCCCCAGTGCCTGCAGCCTGGGGATGTACTATAGTTATGAGGTCCAGCCTGCTGGGGAGTCACAGTGGCCTGGTCAGATTTAACTGTGAACCAGAAAAGCAGATGGCCCTGTGGGGCAACTGCGACACCTCGCTGTGTCTGCTGACCCACAGCTCCACCCGAGAGACCCGGGGCCTCTACTCCCAAGACTGACGCAAAGGCCAGCCTGTGGTAGTCCTTGCCTATGGCAGAGGCCCTCCTGGCTGATGTCCCTTCTTGGTCTGCAGTGGGGGAATTGTGGGTCAGGTGAGGGTTCCAAAAAGACAAGGCCCTGGGTGTGAGGCAGGCTCAGATAGGAGAAGGCCACCAGGATCCCCAGGATTCTTTGTCTCCAAGGTGGGAATTGCAGCACCTGCAGAGTGAGGGGTAGAAGGACTTCTGCAGACAGCCTGACACGTTACTGCCTTGACCGTGTGGCTATTTTCTTCCACACTGTTTCCCTCCTTCCTGTCTGTGCATGCGTGGCTAGTGTGGCTGCAGGCACATGTGTGACCTGCTTTTCTTAATATTTCCCATATTTCTGCATGCTTCTCATAGTTCACATTTTCAGTCTTACTAAGTTGTCTGTGTGGTGTCTCAGAAGTAACACACACACACATACACACACACACACACAGTACCATACCTTTGCCATTCACATGGCTGCTAGCTTTCCACTATGATAGACAACGCCGGAAAACAAATCCTACACATGAGTCCTTTGTTTGTGCTGCTTTTTACTTCTCTCCTGAAGACAGGACTCAACAGAGGAGACCCCCTGGGTCTTCCTCCATAATTTTGTCATTGGGGGTTGGGGATGACACTTTCGTCAGAGCCGCTCAACCCAGGGACAGACTGCCTCACATGGCAGGGAGCCTCCTGGGCCTGACGGTGTGCAGAACAGCTGGGACAGCCCGCCACTGACCCGGCAGCTACACAGAGGGCTCGCGGTGTGCCGGGCAGTGTCAGGTGCTGAAGACGTGGACAGCACCACCTTCTGCTTCCTGCAGCTGTGAGGAGCCCACCCCCGGGCCTGGAGGCTGATTCCCCATGCGTCGCGAGCTTTGAGCTTTCTGGGACTTTAGCTCCATCAGGTCTGCAGCTCTTTCTTCCTCTGGTGACCACAGAATTCAGAGGCCCATGTGTCAGGCTGGACCGATCATGGCTTGAGACCAGAGCTTGCCTGAAGCTTCCCTTTGAATATTCACCTGCAAAACTGACTGCTGTCCAGCTGACGCCCTGTACTCACCCCTCTGCCTCTCCCCCTTCTCACCCTGCCCTGGCAGCCACCACGCTCCTCTCTGCTTCTACAAGTTTGTTTGTTTAGACGAGGTCCCACAGTATATTCCAGCCTGGCCCTGAACTTGTGATCCTTTTGCCTCAGCCTCCCAGATGCCAGGATTGCAGGCATGTGCCACGGTGCCGGGCAGAGCTGCTGTGTTTAGATTCCATGTGTAAGGGCGCTCCTGTGGCATTTTTCTTTACTCAGTAGCATTTCTTCCAGGTTCACCTGTGTCACTGCAAATAACAGAATCTTCTTTTATAAGGCTGAATAATATTCCAGATACTGTGTGGTATAATGTCTGTCAACTAAGAATGATTTCACCAATGAAAAATGAAGCGTGGGTGCTCCTTTGTCAACTACTTGTCCTCACTTGACCTTATCTGCAGATGCATTAGATCTTGGGATGGGGCTTGCAAGAGGGAAGTCACTAGGGTCCCTTCTTAAATTTCTGAGATTCAAGGCTAGGAATGTGGCTCAGGGCTGGCGCACTGGGCTAGCAAGCACAAGGCCCTGGAGTCAGTCACCAGTGCCACAAAATACGATAAATTAGATGCATCCATATAAGAATCCCAACTCAAAAGCAGCTTCTTTGGCTTGTTCCCTGGGAGCATGCATGAACCCCATCGGGGAGGGGGGGCTGCGTTACCTGAAAGAAGTGGGGCGCTGCCTGGCCTGCCAGTGCTCAGGTTCCTGTTTCCACGTTGGCATCTGGAGACGGTAGTCCTTTGGTTCTGGCTCATATGGAGACACTTCACTGTCTATGGAAACGGAATCTGTAGATCTGGGGACCAGACCCCTCCTGCACTCTCATCTCAGACTACGGATTTGGGGTGCGGCTGGTCTGACTGTCATTGCCAGGATGGGCCTTGCAGAGCTGGTTACTGTGATTGGCTGAGGAGCCTGAGTCCAGCAAAGCCAGTGCTAGGGCTCTGGCTGAAATTGCTAATGGGCATCATTGCCACTGTGGTGGGGTTGCTCTGGGGCTATACCGTTGTCACAGAGGGAAAGCTTGTCTGGAAAGAAACTAGAATGGAGCCAGGATGCGGGAGAACACCTGGATTCAGCCATGCCTGAAGCTAGTACCAATTGCTTGGGCAAAACAGTTCCAGTTTTGCATAAGCCAGCTTGAGCTGGGTTTCCCGCCACTGTCTTCCCAACTCTGCCTTTACTTCCAGTTACCTCTGCCTTGTACTATAATTGCTGCATAGGAGCCTGGGTCGTCTTTCTGAAGTACACATTTGACTTTGTTTCGATCCTTCCTTGATTCCCGAGTTCCCTCAAGACAGAGCTCCGGTTCCACAGCCTCAGGCCCACGCGCCGTGGCCCTGGGTCAGTCTGTCAGTGGCAGTTCTCCCACTCCACCCACCACGGGTCCCACAGTGAGCCACACCCTCTCCTATCTACACTTTCGAGCTCCTCCTCACACTGTTCTCTCCGCCTCAATGCCTATTGAACTTCATCTTCCATGACAATTTCCGGGGCCACCCCAGCAGCCCTGGCTTGGTGATTGCACCTTGGAATGATGCCCAGAGAACCGCCAGGAGCGCATGTTGTAAGCACAGGTGGAGGGTAGCCGCCCAACTAGGTCTTCAGAGTGAGGCCCAGGAATCACAGGTTTCAATAGGAACCCAGAGCCTCTTCCTCCCCTGGCACCCCCACAGGTCTCTGAGTCCCACTTGCCAGGTGGGGTAACCCTGAAGGTGTAGCAGGAGGGATGAGATGGGACAACGCATCATCAGCCCTAGCCTGACAAGGGACACTTGGCTGGCACTCCGTGATGACAAGAGGGTGGCTGGCTGTCCCTGCTGGTCCTGTTCTGAGGAGTTTCCTTGAATGCAAGGCTTTGGTCTCCACACAGGCAGGTCTCAGCCGGGAGGTCTGAGGCAGGTCTTCTACCCTCTGCCGCCGTCTGCATCGCTTCTCCGGCTTGGTCCCACTGGCCAGCAGGAACTGCTACATCCGGACTCCAGCAGAAAGGCTGGAAAAGGTCAGGGAACAGAAGCACAAACCATTTTTTAAAATTAAGAATCGGTGCTTTCCTCACAGGAGTGATGAGATCTGCATGTTGCCTTTACCCCGCCCCCGCAGGGTTGCGCGGTGCTTCTCCCCCTCCCTTCCCCCGCTCAGCCCCACCCATGGGCGCGAGGGGGCCCCAGAGAGTCACACTGGCCAAGCTGTCTGCCTCATCTTTCCAAAGCTCTGGATGCTGCAAACGATACATCCAAATATTCCCTCTATCCGAGTCCCAGGGATATTTCTTCTCCTGCATCAAGTTCCTGGATTTATTTTGAGCCAAGCAGCTCCTCACCCAAACTCTTCTGCCTGCTTTCAAAACCCAAGGCCACGTCCAAGCTCACAGGCCCAAACCGCGCTTACATAACCCACAGTGACACTAAGTGCTTGTGAGGCTAGCGGAGTGGGGCCGCGGCCGCCTGCTCCAGAGCACAGGGGACATTCTGTCCTGCAAAATGATTCTGTTTGGGATGCGTGCGTGCGCCTGTGTGTTTTTCCCCTTCTGAAATTCAAAAACAGCTCCTTTTGCTCAAGCTGTCAAGAAGGAGAAGTGGGGGGGTGGGCAGGGAGGCTGCAATAATTTCAGCATTGGGTGCAGATCAAGAATTGCAAACGCTAAGAGAATATTTTCCAAAGTTAGCAGGCAAACCGGAGTCGCCCAGTTACGGGAAACTGGAGAACGACCTTGTGTACCTTCCAGGGCCCTGTCTCCTGGCTGCTTCCCTGATAACAGTGGTCAGTGGGCCTCTCCTCTGATCACTGTTGCTTATGGCAGTCTCGTCCTACTATGTGCCAGGTGCCCAGTGTGGCGCCTCTAGGCCTCATTTTTTGCCCTGATGAGCACATTCATTTATCCCCATTTTCCTGAAGAGGCAAATCAAGTTCAAAGAAGTCCAAGGAGCTTGTCCAAGGTCAAATTTCTGATTCCTGTAAAGTGTGTTTTGAACCTAGTTCAGACTTTCACCGCAGCATGCTGTGAGATAGAAGCACCTACTGTGTGCAGATGAATGCCTTTCACACTTCTTGTGATTTTCTTGCTGAGGATTCCACCAAATCTCAGCTTTGTGGTTTCTAAATGTCCTTTAAAGATGGTACTTGGGGCTTCAGGTGGGGAGTGCCTGCAGCCCCATTGTGGGCCTGTGGGTGTTTTTATAAACTCATTCTTTGACTCATGCTAGGGCTGGGAATCAACCTCCCAAAGGCCTCGTAACTCACAACTTGCCTCCATGAAACAGTGACGAGAGCCAAAGCAGCTACCGCTACTGAGCCCTTACTGTGCGCCCGGCAAACCTTATCTGATTCAATTCTTGCAACAAGGCCCAAAGCCAGGCGCTGCCCTGGGTACGCATGTGAAATCTAGCAAGCTGGCTCTGAAAGCCAGCGGTGGTGGTCTGAGTCACACAGCCAGAAAGTAGCAAAGCCAGCATGGGACCCAGGCTCACCCATTCAGCTGACAGGTCCCAACGGCCCATTCTGTGCCTGGCGGGGGCTCTGGTGACACAGTGGTGACCGAGACACTCTGCTTGTCCCATGGGAGTCCAGTGGGAGACAAAGGCCAGTGACTTCACAAGTAGCATCATAGGGAACCACAGACCAATCAAAGAGGGCTTCTTGGAGGCAGTGATAGTCCACACGGGACCTGCCCCAGGAGGTCCAGGAGGCAGAGGCTCTGCCTGTCCTGACTACTACTGTGTCTCTAGCACCGTGCCAGGACATTATGTCATGGGCTCTTAAAGCGTAGGCACTGGACCACCAAACAAGTGGGAGTTGCTCCAGGTAAGAGGGCTGGGGGCTGGGGAGATAGCTCAGTAGAATAAGCACCTGCCTGGCAAGTGCAGGGTTGTGAGTTCAATCCCCAGTACTGGAGAGAGAGAGAGAGAGAGAGAGAGAGAGAGAGAGAGAGAGAGAGAGGTTGTGTAAGTCAAAATATGTCTGCCAAAGATGTCCACACACATCCTCCTCATGGGGACCCCTGAACAGGGTCCTAGAGTGGCAAGAAAGCCTGTGGCTGGGATCAGGGTTAAGGGATCTCGAGGAGGGAAGACCGTCCTGACCATCTGGCCAGGCCCAGTCTAATCACACAGACTTTCACTTAGGCAGGAAACCTCTCCAGTTGTGCAGAGGAAGGGCTGACCAAGGAAGAATGTTGGAGCACCGTGCTGTTGCTGGCTTTGGAGATGGGACCAGGAGGGCCTGAGCCAAGGCCCACTATAGCCTCTAGAAGCTGGAAGAGGGACGAGGAAGAATCTCCCCCATAGCCTGCAGCAAGAGACACGGCCCTACCAGCACCTTGAGTTCAGCATAGTGAAACCCGGGCCCAACCTTAACTTCTAGAACTATAGAGCAGTAACTCTGCATAGCTGGCCTTTAAGGAGTGGCTTCCTATAGTACCAGTAAGAAACTAATGTGGGAGAGAGTTCCAGGCCCCAGGAGTAGCATGTACAAAGGTCCTGCGGTGAGGAAGAACAGGGCTTGTGCCTCAGACAGCCAGCAGGGGGCGCTGCTGCGGCTCCCACCGTTAACAGAGAAGCTGCTTTTAAACTGCACAGTAGATACTGAAGGCACCTCCACCGTCCTCCTCCTGACAGCACCCGTGGGTGTGCTTTGGAAAGCCAGCAAGGGAGGACACAAGCAGAGCAGACCTGGAGATGGCCTCCAATCCGTAGCCTGCGTTTTTCTAGAGAAGGAAAGCTTAACCAGTGTACGGGATGCCTCACCATGGGCGGGGCATCTGTGTGCTCTCCTTACTCTGCTGCCATGCTTTAAACAGTTATAAACCGGGCCCAGAATGTCGCGGTGTGCCTGTGGTCTGCTCCTCTGAGCCCCGTGGGATCTGCGGGCCGAGGACAATAGCGTACACCCAGAGAGGTTTGGAGAGTGACACCAGCGTGCCTAAGATCACCCAGAGGGTGCTCAGCTGGGCCCTGTGTCTTCTGATGTCAGTGCTGCTTCCCTGCCAAAAAAAGGGAGCGGCACGGTTTTATTTTTATTTGTGAGCAAATACACACACCAAAGCGATCAGTTAACCGTCTCCAAGTGTACAGCTCAGCGGCCCTCAGCACATCTACAGTGGGGTGCAAGCATGGCTTCCGGCTAGCTCTAGAACATCTCACACTAACGCTCTGCGCCCAAGCAGCAGCCGCTTCCTGTCTCCCAGGCCTCCCTCCCCGCGGGCCCGGCAGTGGCTCGGTTGCTCTGTGTGTCTGCATTTGCCTAGTCTAGAAATTTCATATTCATGGAATCACGCAATAAATGACCTTTTGTGTCTGGCTTCTTTGACTTGGCAGGGTGCTTTCGAGGTGTACACGCACTGTAGCTGCATGCTGTTTTGAAAAAGAAAATCTTTTTATGTATTTATTTATTTGCTACGGGGTCTTGCTACACAGCTGGGACTCATAGTGATCCTCCTGTCTCAGCCTCCCCAGCACTGGGATTGCAGGTGTGTGCCACCAAACCTGGGTTCAGTGGCTTGCACAGCATGGGGCTGGCATGGCATGGGGTACCCAGGTTTGAACCAGGGGGGGTCCTTGCACTTGCCTCCCTGGCAAGCCCTTAGACTGCTGAGCTATTGCCCAAGTCCCAGTGATTCATTCATTCTTTTTTATGGCCAAATACTATTCCACTATGTGGATGGATCCCATTTGTTGACAGGCATGTGGATTGTTTCCACATTTTGACTGCTATGAATAATGTGGTTTTCATGCACAGTTTTAAAAATTGTACATGCAAGCGTCTAGTGTTATGGGTGGAGCAGCTCTGGTGTACGGTGAATCAAAGTCTCACTTTCCGGTGAGCCTGAATGAGCATGGAAGGTGCTTTGGGTCACACAGCCCGTGAAGTCCATGGCAGAGCTGGTCCTTCTGTGTCAGGTATGAGTTCCTGGCCGCAGTCCTCCCCTGGTCCTGAGGGCTCGGGGAGTGCCTGCCCACTTCAGCCTGTTCCGTCACTCTCAGGAACTGTTGCTATGTTTTTCTGAAGACTTGATGCATGGCATGGTCTGGAACTGATTTATTCTGAGGAGCCGATCCCGAGATAGCAGGAGAGGTGTACTTGTGGACGTTCGGCTCCCATTGGACCTTCAGGGAACAGGCGCGTATGGGGACAGGTGGCCATCGGTGTCCTGGGTGCTCAGTGAGGCCAAGCCCGGAGGTGGGGGTGAGCGCCACCTTTGTGGTCCTCAGCGCCTTGATGTGGACACGTGGCAGGCAGTTTGGAGGGCCCGACATCCCTGGCTCATTGCTGGTCCTGTTTACTGGGACTCTGCTTTCCCATCTGTAGAATGGCACCGCCAGTCTGATTTTAAACACTGAGGCCTACATGTGTAAGAGGATTGGTCCTTGGGAGGGACTCTGGGGATGGCGACTCCCAGTGGGCACTCGTGTCATAGCCAATGTGCAGACTTCCCAGAGCGGGTCTGAGGCCCACACCTGCCCGGAGGACGCTTGTTCCTGATGAGAAAGCAAGGGGCGGATTCTGTCTACCTGCTCAGCCCCTGAGTGAGGAACATGTTCCTTGAGCGGTTTCTGAGTCACGTGCAAGTGTGAGCTTCCCCACGCTGCTGATATCTACAGGGATTTAAAAAATATATTTACAACAAAGAAGTCTTTGTGTGCTAGGCCAGGCAGCCTGGCGGGGATATGACCGAAACCTGATCGGCAGACATTGGCTATAAACCTGCCCAATTGTGCTTCCGCAGCAGAGGCAGCGGTGATAGCAGCTGGATGAAATCAAGCCTTTTGTCCCGATGAGAAAGGCCACCAGCCACATGATCCTGGGGGGCCTTCACCTCGCAGCCTCTCTCTTCTGCTGGGTCCCGGCCTTGGTGACCTTGCAGCAGCCTGAGGAGGAGACACGAATGCCATCATCATCTCCCAGATGTGCAGGGGGTGGGGAACTTGGCCACAGCCACTCAGCACAGTGAATGGTGGTGCAGCTGGGATTTGAACTCGGGCCTGAACCCAAACATGTTCGTCTGTGGCGCCAGGCATTGGGATTTAGGTACAGGTATGCAGCAAAGGCAATGAGTACACGGACCACATGTCACCCCATCCGGCACTGGAAATCAAGTTAGGAGTAAGATGAAGACTTTGATCATTCATTCATTCATTCATTCATTCATTCATTCATTCATTCATCCTACAGTTGTTAAGCCAGGAGTTGGGGAATTTTGAAAAAGGAGTCATTCAGAAGGTAATGTACTTTGGGAAATATAGGATCTTATCTTATTAAAAAGCTTTTGCAGGGCCAGCAAGATAGCTCAGCAGACTAAACACCTGCTTAGGCAAGCACGGGGGCCGAGGTTCGATCCCTGGCACCTCATGCTATGCCAGACCTGCCCCCAGGAGCACTAAGCCAGCGACTGAGTCCGGGCATGGTGGTGCATGCTTGTGATCCCAGTGCTGGGAAGGCTGAAAACAGGAGGATCACTACAAGTCCAAGCTGCGTAGTGAGATCCTGCACAAAATACAATCAGTCAATCCATCACTCACAATGCTTTTGCATAGCAAAAAACATCAAAAGTGAAAAGACAACTCACAGAGTAGGAAAAGCTGTCCACCAGCTGTTCCTAAGACAAAGGTCTAGTATTTAGAACACAAAAAAGAATGGAAAAGAATCAGAGCCCCATATTTAAGGACCTGATCCAGAAATGTCACCTGAAATGAATAGATACTTCTCAGATGAGGAAGTAGAAATGGTAAACAAATGCCTGAAAAACGGCTCAACATCCCTGGTAACTGGAGAGATGCAAATTGAAATAATGCAGAGATTCCACCTCACTCCAGAAAGACTGGCTGTCGGGAAGCAATCAGCAGTCACAGGTGCTGGTGGAGCTGGGCATGGCGGTGCGTGCATGGCCATAGCCCAGCACTGGAGAGCCTGACGCAGGAGGAGCATTGTGCCAGCTTGGGATAGGCTATGTAGAGAGTTCAGCCTAAGCTGCAGAGTGAAGCTTTGGCGCACGTGTGCACGTGTGCACACACACACACACACACACACACACGCACACACGCACGCACTGCTACAGGAGCTGTGGGGCAAAGAAACCCTTCTCCACTTTTGGTGGGAGAGTAGACTGGTACAACCGCTATGGAAATCAGATTCCTCAAAAAGCTAAGATTGGAGGTCCCATGCAACCCAGCTATTCCCCTCCTGGTTATTTTTCCAGAATAGCTGAAAGCACCATACCGTAATGATCTATGTGTGCCTGTGTTTGCAGCAGCACAATTTTCATTGACTGGTTATACCAGTCTATGCCTGTGAAACCACTATAGAAATCACAGTGGAGATTCTTCAACTAAGATTAGAGGGTCCGTTCAACCCAGCTAATCCCCTTCTTAATATCTTCCCAAAAGAATTAAAAGCTTCACACCACAGTAAGATACGTGCACCCATGTTTCTAGCAGCACAGTTTATAATAGCTAAACCTTGGAAACAACCTAATGCCCATCAGTTGATATATGGATAAGGAAGATGTGGGCTTTTCACACAAGGGAGTACTACTCTGCCATAAAGAAGGATAAGCTGGAGACTTTTCTAACTAAATGGATGCACCTGAGGCCACACTCTTACATGAAATAAACCAGACACCTATGTGAGACATTACACTGACCGTCTGCTGTGAGAAACTTAAAAATAAAAAGAAGGACCGGAATGTATAATAGGTATTGGGAAACAGGAAGACAATGTGCACAGGGAAAAGAGCTGGGGAGAGAGTAGGGGGAAAAGGAAGGAAGGAAGGAAGGAAGGAAGGAAGGAAGGAAGGAAGGAAGGAAGGAAGGAAGGAAAAGTTTTGTAAATAAGGCAGGGAGGAAGGTTGAATGGGGGACGGGGGATGAAGAAAAAGGAGAATCAAGGCAGAACAAGTATAGG
>PVKN010006912.1:0-27600 GCA_004027915.1 Capromys pilorides
GGATTCACAGCAGAATTCCACAAGAAATTTATAGAAGATTTAATGCCAACTTTTCTCAAACTCTTGAATGAAGTAAAAAAGAAAGCAATTATCCCCAACTCTTTCCTCAAGGCGAGTATTACTCTGGCTCCAAAACCAGAAAAGAACTACAGGCCAGTTTCTCTAAAGAATATCGCTGAAAAATTTCTCAATAAACTGCTAGCAAACAGAATACAGCAAATCATCAATAAAAGTATATGTCATGACCAAGTGGAATTCCTTCCAGGAATGCAGGGATGGTTCAACATACACAAATCCATAAGTATAATACACTACATCAATAGAACCAAGAACAAAAACCACATAATGATCTCAATAGATGCAGAAGAAGCTTTTAGCAAAGTCTAACACTCATTCATGATAAACATACTACAGAAAATTTGAATAGATAGTCTATATCTCAACTTGATAAAAGCCATTTATGGGAAACCAACAGCCAACATCATACTACATGGGCAAAAACTGAAGGATTTCACTTTAAAATCAGGAACAAGGCAAGGATGTCCACTGTCTCCACTCCTATTAAATATTGTTCTGGGAACATTAGCAGAGTAATTATACAGGAGAGAGACATAAAAGGAATAAGGATTGAAAAAGAAGAAGTGAAGTTATCATTAGTTCTAGACGACATGATATTCTATACATAGAGGACCCCAAAAACTCCAAGAGTCTTATAGATTTAATCACCAAGTTCAGCAACGCAGCAGGATAGAAAGTCAATACCCAAAAATCAATAACATTTTTGTATACAAGGAAAACACTGAGACAGAAATTAGGGAAACCACACCTTTCACAATAATATCCAAAAAAATTAAGTACTGAAGAGTCAATCCCACAATGGACATAAAATATTTATACAGTGAAGATTATGGTACTCTGAGAAATGAGATTGAAGATTTGAGAAAAATGGAAAAATATTCTACGCTCCTGGATAAGAAGACAAACATTGTGAAAATAGCCACACTTTCAAAATTGTTATACAGATTCAAGGCAATCTCAATAAAATATCATTTGGATGCCTCACAGTGGTAGAGAAAACTTTCCTCAAATTCATTTGGAACAATTTGAGACCAAAAATATCAAAAGCAATCCTGGAAAACAAAGGAAAGGCAGGAGGTATCACAATCCCTGACTTGAAATTATACCGTAAAGCTACTGTGATAAAATTAGCAATGGAACTAGCATAGAGGTAGACCTGAGAATCAAAGAAACAGTTTAGAAGATGCACACACAACTGCAAACACACTCAGCCACCTTGTATTTGATAAAGGGGCCAAATGTGTTCATTGGAGGAAAGATAGCCTCTTTCATAAATGGTGCTGGAAAAACTGGCTTTCCACTTGTCAAAACTAAAATTAGGACCCAGGCCTATGACTATATACAAAGCTATAGTCTAAATGAATCAAAGAATTAAATATTAAAATAGAAACAGGGCCAGAGAGAGAGATAGCTCAGTAGAATAAGTGCCTGCCTGGCAAGTGCAAGGTCCTGAGTTCAATCCCCTGTACTACCAAAAAATAATTAATTAATTAATTAATTAAGTAGAAACACTAAATCTTCTGGAGGAAAATGTAGGCAGAAATCTTAAAAATATATGGGTAGGTAGAGAGTTCATGAACAAAATCCAAACTGCATGAGAAATACTGCAAAGAATCAACAACTGGGATCTCATCTTTTTGAAAACTTTACGCACTTCAAAGCAAATCTCCAACAGAGTAAAAAGAAAACCCACAAACTGGGAAAAAAATTATAGCTGACTTTCTCTCCAACAAAGGTCTTCTATCAAGAACATAATGAATTAAAAAAATTAGGACCCCCAAATTCAAAGGCCCAATCCAAAAAATGAGCATCTGAGATGAATATACACTTCTCAAAGGAAGAAACACAAATGGCAAGTAAATATATGAAAAAATGTTCAACATCATTGGTCATTGGAGAAATGCAATTAAACTGAAAGTGAGATTCCACCTCATGGCAGAAAGAATGGCTAACATCAAGAAGTAAACCAATAACAAACGTTGGAGAGGCTGTGAAGAAAAAGGAACCCTTCTGCACTATTGGTAGGAGTGAAGACTGGTACAATCACTATGGAAATTAGAGAGAAAACAGAAATCAGAGTGGAAATTCCTTCAAAAGCTAGGGTTGGAAATCCCAATCAAGCCAGCTCTTCCCCTCCTAAGTATTTTTCCAGAGAGCTGAAAACCTCATACCACAGAGATATATATGCACCCATTATTATAGCAGCACAATTTGTCATAGCTAAATCCTGGAAGCAACCACAATGCCCATCAACTGAAGAATGGATAAAGATGATGTGGTGTTTTTACACAATAGAGTATTATTCAGCTATAAAACAGGATAAATTTGAGTCTTTTGTTGGTAAATGGATGCAACTAGAGAGCATACTCTTAAGTGAAATAAATCAGACCCACATGTGAAAACATTGTATTATCTCCTTAGTGTGAGAAGCTGAAAGAGAAAAATGAAATTTCAAAGTTAACAATAGATACTGAGAAAAGAGAGTGAACTTATTCAAAAGCAAAGATTTACTGAGCTGAGGAGAAGGACAGGAGAGGAGTAGGGGCAAAGAGATTCATTTATGTATGTAAGCACAATGGTTTGGACAACTGCACTATAAATTTCTGCTGTTCTACAGAAAGAATCAGTTAATACTTCAATTTGTTTCATCTTTTTTCAATTGTTTGTACTTTTTCTCTTGTTAATTTCTTACACATTTCTTTCTTTTTCCAATTTTACATGTATATATCTGGTAATATGAATAACTGGTTGGAAAACCAATAACTGGTTGGAAGACCAGTAATACATACATAACAGTATGTATTAAAACAAATACTGTGAAATTCATATTACTTTATTAAGTGAAAATCTGTATCACTTGTAATTTTTCTGTTTTAATTTCAATCTATACTCTCTTTAAAAAAGAAAAAAATCAATTTTTTAAAAAGTGAGGCCCAGAAGGAGCCACAGATAATGTTCCCTGTAGACCTCTCATTCACGGCTCGGGACTTTTGGGGGCCTTAATTATTGCTACAGAAACAGAAAGCCTAATAAGGTTGTGCTATATTAACAATATCTATAGCAATAGTATCAGTGACATAAAGTACAAATTAGTTCCTTCCTCCCCTGAAAGCAGAATCAGTTGTTTGTTTGTTTGTTTGTTTGTTTGTTTGTTTGTCATACCAGGGATCAAACTCAGGACCTTGTACTTGACAAGTTGGCATATGTGCCACTGAACTATCTCCCTGGTCCCAGAATCAGTTTTGTATCAAAGCACCAGTCATCAGTTAGTAGTTTTAATTTTGTTTATCTTTTCCTTTTCATTTAGTATATTTATTTTGGGGGGAGCAAAAGAGTGGGGAGTATTTATGGAGCTGCTGATAACCGACACCACCACTATTATGATTCTCCCCTTGATCCCTCACTCTACAACAGTTCTGACGTTTGAACCATCACCATGGTGTCAGATGGCAACTCCTGATCCTGGCTGTCTTTTGTTCCTCTTTGTTTCACTTTTGAAGGTGAGAAACCCTCGCATAAAGTTTCCAACTTGTTAGTAAGAACTGAGAGGTGGTTGGTCAGTGCAGGGAGGCAGCCTCGGGCCTTGGATAGACTCTGATCGGAAGCAAAACATCAGCGCTGCTCCTGACCTGCAGGGGCGTCCTCAGTGCGTACCCTGCACCTTCATTTTCCTCTCCTGAAACAGAAGGAAGGGGCTGGGATGATCTCCAAGGGTTTCTCCAGCTGTAGGACACCACAGTTTAAAACAGCATAAATAAATTTTTAAAAAATCAAGGACACAGCCACATGGACAGATTTCTAAAATATATATATGGTTGGAAAATGTTAGAGAATGATTTGCATTGCATGATACAAATTTGGCTTTTGACTTAATTTTTCAATTGCCAACATAGTCCATCCAAGTAACTCAAAAAATATTAAGGAACACTTTTTTTAATCGTTTTCATTTGTGTATTTTCGTACAGGGTCTCACTACGTAGATTGGACTCATGGTGATCCTCCTGTTTTCAGCTTCCCCAGCGCTGGGATTATGGACAGGCGCCACAATGTACTACCATGCCCTGATTCTGTGACTGGCTCAGCGTGCCTGGCGAGGCCGGGGGGAGGGAAGCATAAAGAAATCCATTTTAAATCTTCCTTAAATCTTCTTTTAAGTCTCTCTTTTGTCTGGCCCACAAAACTGTTTTGCAAGTAACTTTTCCATTTCTTTACACACATACACACAAAAATTAACAAAACCTTTCCCATTTCTTACACAGAAGATAGCATATCATAAATACTTTTGTCCATCTGGCTTTTTGCCCTGGATTAATAAGTGTTTTACACTTTCCAAAACTGTACATTAAATGTCTTCATTCTTTTGTATTACTGCACTAGAGAGATATAATTTATTCAACCACTCCCCTACTGCTGACTGTGTGAATTGCTTCTGGGGTTTTCTATTAGGAGCAATGCCATAATGAATAACTTTAGACATAAGTGCTTTTGAATATGGACAAATACAAATTATAAGAAATGTGGTTTCTTCTGTAACTGTGTACACGTGCATTTTTGATAAAAGTTATTAAAACGATTCGATCCACCGGCGTGCCCTGCTGGCCCTGCCTCCAGGGCGCACTGAGATGGTGACTGAGACTGGAAGTGGTGGCATGGGTTATAATCCCAGTGCTTGGAAGGCTGAAAACAGGAAAATCACTACGAATCCAATCTGTGTAGCGAGATCCTGTGGACTTGCACTATACTCTGTGGAGATTATTATCAAGTGACTCACACATGTTCTGAGAGGGAAAGCCTTCCCACCACAGCCTCTCCGTGCGCTATTACCAAACCTTGGGTGACTTGGTGGGTGTTAGACAGCAGTATCTCAGGACACTGCTTTCCACACAGCTTTTAATTTTCATTGATCCATTTAATGAGCGAAGCACTGAATCCTTTATTCTTTTTTTTTAAAAAAAATTTTATTTGTTTGTTTGTTTGTTTGCTTGTTGTGTTTGTTTGTTTCTTCATTTATTCATTTTGTGGCTGGCTCAGCCTGCCCTGGTGGTGGCGCTGGCGCAGCATGTGGTGCCGGGGATCGAACTGCAGTCCCCACAGTTGCCTGAGCCCTCCTAAGCAGGCGCTTTAGACCACTGAACCATCTCGCCGGCCCCTGAATCCTTTATTCTTAATAGCTATTTTTATTGCTCCGTAAGTCAACACTTAGAGCATCTTTCCACATATGCAAAAATTGAAAACATACCATACAATTGTTATGCCTGTGGATAAGTATCCCTCAGTGGCCTATGTACACTACTAACCTATGGCATTACTAGGAAGGACTTAATGGTAGAATTTTTAGGAGATGGAGCCTATGGGAGGAAGCTGTTGACTACAGTTTGTCTATCTGTCTGTCCTCTCTCTCTCTTCTCTCTGTCTCTCTGTCTTTGCCTGCCTCTCACTCTGTCACTGTCTCTCTCTCTCTGTCTCTTTGATTGTTTGTCTGTCTCTCTTGTTCTCTTTCTCTGTCTCTCTGTCTGTCTCTCACACTGTCTCTCAGTCTGTCTCTCTGTCTCTATTTCTTTCACTCTCTATCTCTCACTCTATCTCTGTCTCTCTGTCTCTGTTTCTCTGTCTCTATCTCTATCTTTCTGTCTCTGTCTCTCTGAATCTCTCTCCCCCCTCCCTGCTTTATGACCACTCCGAGATGAGCAGCTTCTCCCTCCACCTGTTCCCACCACCATACACTGCCTTGCCAAAAATTCAGAAGCACCTGACCAAATGAACATGCACAGAAACCTCCAAAACTAAGAGCCAGAATAAGTCTTTTCTCTTTTTTTGTCTCTTGTCATCCTAACAGAAAGCTGCCTACCATGGTTTTCTTGTGGCCATGAGCATACATTACGAAGGGTGGTTGGGACATGCTCTGACTGCAGTTGAAAGCTGGCCTCTGGAGAAGCTGGCAGGGGAATGGGACAAGGAAGAGACATAAAGCAAATTTTACTGAAGGTGTTACATTTTATTTTAAAAAAATGAAAGAAGAAAAATAAAAATAGGCATGGAAAAAAAAAAAAAACAGGCAGCAAAGGAGAGAGGGAGAGGCAAGGATGGAGAAGAAAAATAAATTTTAAAAACTGGTGAGCCTGAACTTGAGTCTCAGTAAACCACATATTTTCTGAGGCCTCTGACAACACTCTCGACCTCCTTTACTCTCAATTTTCACATCCCTAGGATGCAAATAATGCAGAGTTAACATGAGATTGAAGATAATCCATATGACATATGACACTGTAATTGCCATATCATTGCTCAACAAGAATATTGTCATTGTTGGCATTAATTTGATTTTTAATGCTCCAATGTATATAATGCCTCAAGACAAAAGAAAAGGTCTGGTGACTTCTCTTGACTCAACCACTTCTTTTTCCTGTTGGGATTCATGAGGGGTAGCCTAGCAGCACCACACCAGTGGCTGCATCCTCTCTGACACGTTTTCCAAATGTCTTGCCCAGGGCTGTGCTAGTTGGCAGGGCCAATGTGTCTGGGAATCCCAAAGGTGGGAGCAGCAAGGGTGTGGACAGGGTGGGGAGGAGGAGTTTCCCCTATGTAGCAACTGCAGCTGCTGTTCCCAAGCACTGGGGCCTCTATTGGGACATGACATGGATTTCCTCTGGGGCAGCTTCTAGAGAGTTCCACCCAGGGTTCCTTGCAGTCAGCACCTGGCCTCTGATAGGGTCATACCACCCTCTTCCCTAATCGAATTACATCAACAGGTGCTAGATGTCCCACCCACCTCCGACACAAGTATTCCAGCATCTTATTCGCACAAAGCCTTGCAGAACCAGAAAACAATATTGATTATTTTGTTGAAAATTCCTTTCAACAGAACAGGAAAGAATATAGCAATGAACTGTATATGCACCACACATTTGGGTTATTTGCCAAGGTGAAATGGATTGTATTCTTTCTCATTACTTGGACCTAAAAAATTCGGATAGCGAGAGAGAGGAGGGAGTGAAGGAGTGAAGGAGAGAGAGAGAGAGAGAGAGAGAGAGAGAGAGAGAGAGAGAGAGAGAGAGAGAGAGACAGAGACAGAGACAGAGACAGAGACAGAGACAGAGACAGAGAGGGTTGGCTGTAACTTCTGGGATCCAGAAATATAACCTGAAGGTCAGTGTCAGACATCTTCAGGGTCTTCATTAGTGGCTGTGTTAGTACCTTTTTATTACTACAATCAAATACTTAGACAGTCAATTTTAAGAGGTGAAAATTCTATTCTGGCTCATGGTTTTGGAGCCTTAATCCCCGCCCAGTTGGCCCTGTTGCATTTGGGCCTGTGGCAAGGCAGGAACATCATGGTGAGAGCGTGCAGCAGAGGAAAGCCAGGCACTTCCTGTCCAGCTTGCAAAGGGAGACTGGAGGAGGTAAAGAGCATGGCTCCACAGTCACCTTCAAGGACACACCCCTAGTCACGTAGCAACCTCCAACAGTACCCACACACGCCTTACAGGCAGTGTGCCTTCAATTTGGAGGCCACTCTGAACATCAGGGCTTACACATGGATCACTGGGGGACAGCCAAAACCCCAAGTAATTGCCATCACTGGTCCTCTGCTATAGGAACCAAGACAGCAGGCAGCATGCACAGCTAATGCCAAGAGGTGGGGCAGGGGTGGAGAAGGCTAAAGTAGGGCTACCCTGATAACTTGCAGAAGTTTCACCCAAGTTTCACCCAAGCCAGCAACGACAGCACCCCTCCATTATAGCAGTGATGAGCCAACAACCCATTCCTCCACTAATGAAAATCGCGGAATCAAGAACGACAGTTATTCAAAGCAGGTAGAAATTCTTTATTCCTGGCTGAGCTGAACTGATCTGAAGAGAAATGGTGAAACAAATCAAGTTTAATATCTTACCATTGGTGAATTTTTTCTTCTTCATTTAGTAGCCTGGATTCCATGAAACTAGGGTCACATTTGTGTACCAACACATTTACCAGCAGTGTCTCGCCTCTGCTCCTTTATCTAAATGTCCCTTTTATTGGTCTCATTTCCAGAGTTTGCTGGGAGACAACTAAATGCCTGTTCTGAGTAATGAGTCCTTCCTAATGGATAGTGGATGCTGCAGTAATTAGGAAAACAACCAATCCAAAGACACTCATGCGCTATTGCCCAGCAACTCCAAAAGCACCATTCTGCACAGCAAAAGGGATTTTCTAAGTACATTGAGGCTGATGACCCAGAGATGATAAAGAGAGGCCCAATCTAGTCACATAAGTCCCTCACGGTGGTAACTACCCCCTCCTGGATCACAGGGATGAAAACGATGGAGACTGTGAGTGTGAGTCAAGGAACATCACGGCCTCTAGGGGCAAGAAATGGCCCTTGGTGATAGCCATCAAGGAAATGGGACCTTTGTCCTGCAGCCAAAGAAACTAAATTTTGTCCAAAACTTGAACATGTGAGGAAATAGAACCACCTCTAGAGACTTCAAGAGTATGTGTCCCTGTTGAAGTTTGATTTTAAAGACTGTCAGCCACATAAGACCTACAGACTTATAGGCTGGTAAAGTGTGTTTTCTAAACCAGTCCCTGTGGAGATTTGTTATTTTCTAGTGAAAGAAAACGAATACAGGTGCCAACATAGGATTCTGGGGTTTTAGTTTATTTTTTAGAGCAACTGTTATAGTACAGTGTGAAAAAAAAAATGGATATATTTGGGAACAGGCAAGTTCTTATGCCACAATTCATAAGTCAGGTTCATCATCCTCTTTGTTTATTCATGGGCTGCATGAACATTATGGGATGCTGAGCTGTGCCAGGCAGGTAGCTCCCTACAAATATGGCTCCTTTTAGGTCCTGTCTACACAGGTGTATTCAGAGTGTACATCAAAAGTTCACTGAGTGTCTTCTGTGTGTGAAGCAAAAGTTTAATTCACTGAAAGCTTCTCTTAGCTGCCTGGCAAAGCTGAGAAGCTTGAAATTTCCAATTCTACAAAGAAAGAGTGAAACCAGGTAGCCCTGAAATCCACCTTCACAACAGCACTGTCAGGTATTCGTTCTTTCCCTTTGACATAGGAGAAAATGTAGGCTCTGACAGAAAAGAGACGAATTGGACATGTAACACCACCAGCAACTGATGGAACTGCATTTTAACAACTGTAGCTAAAAATATGTAAAATGAAATTTGCCATCATAACCACTGTAAAGTAAGCAGTCCGGTACATTCACGTTGCTGTGGAGCCAAGCTTGCCTTCTTTTTGTCACACAAAACCAAACATCTGTACCCATTAAACCACTCCTCATTCCTTCCTTCCCCTCTCCTAGCAACCACCACTCTTATCTCTGTCTCTGTGGCTCTGACTTTTCTAGATAGCTCACATCAGTGAGATCATAAAGTATTCGTTTTTCCCTGACTGGTTAATTTCACTTAGTACAGTGTTCTTGGGTTTCCTCCATGTCATATCAGAATGTCCTTCCTGCTTAAAGCTCATGGATCTTCCACTGTATTTACTCATCACCACTTATTCGTTTGTGTACCATCCACCCTTTTCCGCTCTAGTGTTGCTATGAGGGTGGTCTACACTTGTCTCTTGGGGCTACATGCACCAATGGACCTGACGCGTGAGCATAGATCTCTCTGACTCAGTTGCCCAGGGTCTTCCCAGGACAGCACATGGCCTGGAGTGAAATGACTGCCTTCAAGGCTGTAGCCAATCAGATTCATGGAATTGTAGCCCACAGTCCATTCCTTAGAAATCTGTTGAAACTATTTTTATTCTATGATTGTTAAGTTCTTGAAATACAATAGGAAATGATTAAATAAACATACATCATTTTGGAACTTCTACAGCCATCAAAAAGAGTCAAGATGATTATCAATCTTGACAGGAAACAATACGTACAAAGTATGCTTGACATATAGAAAAAAAAACTGGAGGCTCAGTGGTCTAAACACCTGCCTGGCAAATGCAAAGACCTGGGTTCGATCCTGAGTACCGCATGTCATGCTGGACCCGGAACTCCTGGCACAGTGCTGGCTACTGGAACTGGGTAAGGTGCCACACACTTATAATCTCAGTGCTGGGGAGGCAGAGATAGGAGGATCACTCTGAGTCCAAGCCACATAGTCAGGCCCTGTCCAAATAAATAAATAAAAGTTTTTTTAAAAAAAAGAAAAACAAATTGTAAAAATCCAAAGGATATAATATGATTTTAATTTTATAAAATATGAAAGTATAAGGCGGGACACACCTATAATCCCAGGACTCCAGGAGGCTGTCAGGAGAATCATAAATTGAACACTTGCTTGAGCAACTGAGTCACTAAGTGAGCTCCTGCCTCAAAGTAAAAGAAAAATCAAAAGGATGAAAACAAGGGTGGGGATGTAGCTCAGTGTGAAGGCTCTAGGTTCAATCTCCAACATCATAGAAAGAATATAGTCCTATGGAAGCATGTCTGTAAGAATTCTCCACCTCTGAAGGTGTAGTGAAGGCCTCGTGGAAAGACAAGGAGCACATTTGTGTCTTCCCCACGTGCCCACTGGAGCTGCTGTGCATTCACCAGCATTTATTTATTTATTTATTCTTGGGGAAACAAGACTGCAGAGAGATTCTCTCTCTCTCTCTCTCTCTCTCTCTCTCTCTCTCTCTCTCTCTCTCTCTCCAAAGTCAGGACCATGTGGCCCCTCTGTTTTCAATATGGATTCCAATACCCTCATTTGCTGTTGGGATCAGAAGAGACCAAAAATAGTAAAGTGACCTGACAAGGATTGCACAGAAGGTCACTGGCCGGGGTGGCAGAGGCAGGTCTGATGGACCTGTGATTTCTCACTGCTTTGTCTCCCTGGTGCTGCCAGGGCTGCCTCCCTCCTCCCCACAGCCAGGCTCAGAACAACACACTCCAGCCTACTGCAATAGCCTCATGTGCTTCTGAGGAAAGGACGAGTCATTCTCCAGCCCCAAAAGCCTGTGGGTGGGAGCTCCTCGGTTTCCCTTACTTTTCTTCCTGCTTTTGTGGTCACTGCCAGGCTGGTGGCTGGGGAAGCACTCAGGTGTTACCAGGGTTTCACTGCCTTTTCATTACATAAGTGAAAGCTTGTAGTGGGGAGAACAGAAAGCGAATGAGAGCCAGGGCTGGTCCTGGTAGTCAAGAGGAGCTCTTGACTACCTGAGTCACTGCCACGGCTTGGCTGTCTCATCAATGGGGATGCGCTCTTGAGTCCCAGAAAATACCCTTTTGGTGACTTCTTCATCCAGCTACTAGCTCGTGAATATTTTCTAGGTGCCATGCATTGCCACTACGTACACAGGACATGAAGATGGGTGAGAGAGACATGGTCACTGCCTGCGTGGAAATCACACTGTGGAAGGAGCGGATGCTGGACAATAGTTAAGTATGCAAATGAACTAATTCCAAGCTATAACAGAGTGCCCTGACAAATGAGGATGCTAGCCCACATCCATTATCGCTGTCCTTTCTCCACAACCACTTTGTGAGGGAGCTGTTGTCCTTTTTTATCTATTTCTTGGATATAGAAATTGAGGCGCGGAGAGGCGTGGTGGTTGCCCATTGTCGCTCAGCTGCCACCTATCAATACTGAACTTGCACCTGAGACTTGAGCTTCCAGGCCTGCGACATAACCGCTGGCTGTGTCGGGAGTGGAAAAGGCCCTTGGGAGGAAGTAAGGCTGAGATGAGACCAACCACATGAGTCATGGTGAGAGCTTGTAGAAGAGCGCAGAAAAAGAAACATGTGTCACTTGCAAAGGTTGGGGCTGGGGAACCCCGAGTGCCCTTGATCTGTCTGGGACATTGTGGTAGAAACTAAACTGTTTTCTGGACCTATCTTTCCAAGCACCTCTGCAAATCTGCATTTTTTTTTTTCATTTGGCCACTCAACAGCCTGGCCATGGCAGGCTATCCAGTGAGTGCTGTTATCCACATTTTATAGAATGCACTGCATTGTTTCTGGGAACTTAGGGACAGAGATGGCACTGGCTCCAGGCCTCTGGACGGCGTCAAGGGTTCTGTCTACTCCACCTGTCTGCCCAGAACCAAGCAGCCTCTTCCTTCACTGTCCCTTCCTTCACCGTCCTATGGTCTGTTCACTCCAGTGTACCAGGGCACCCCCAGCACCTCTTATTTCATTTTATGCCTTCTCCTCCCCCTCAGAAAGCACCACTCCAGCTGCCTTGACGACTTAACATCTAAGGAAATCTACTGAACAAATCTGCACTCATCAGCTAATGCGTAATAAAGCCCTGTTGAAAACCTGTAGCCAACTCTTCTCACAAGCCTGTGTGAACGGCTTACAGCTTTCCCCTTCTTCTGTCATGAAACCAGCCTCAAGCTATTTGCTCCTTTGCTGCCAAAGTACAAGTCATTAGTTGATTAATGGCCTGTTCACTGAGGAGTCTGGCCAAGGTTTGAGCCCTGGTTTACAAATAAATGCCAGTAAACCACAAGTTGTTCCAACTAGGAGTTGCTTATCTGTGAATGGAATCACCCTCACCTGAAATCAGCCCCAGGAGAGAGACCTAGCAGGCCTAGTTCTCACAGGGCTCAGCCTGACAGAAAAGTCCTCCAAGCCTCCAAATTGCCTTCTTCTTTGCCTCAATTTGTTCTATTCCTGCTTGACCTTAGGTTCCAGATACACTAGCTCCTTCACAGCTTCGGGCTCATGGGGCAGCTTCACACCTCCCTGCCATCCCCAGGGCTGTGACCTCCCCCACCGGCTTTACCTGCCTCCCTCCCTTACATCTGCCAGAACACACCCCAGACACCATCACTCGAAAGCCTAGCCTACCTGTCCACAGGGCACTAGGGCTGCCTCGTGCTTAACTCTCACAGTCAGAATAAGTGTCATTCTTTGAATATCTGAGAGACACCACGCACTCCATTAAGCCCTCGACACGGTTATCTCCATCTGATAGCAATTCAGGGAGGCAGAGCCAACACCCCATGCTTGATTATTAAAGAAATTGAATCACGATGAGGTGCCCATGGTTATGCCCTGTACTCACCTGCACAAGTGACATGGGGCACATACAGCCTACTGCACCTCCCTGAGCTCTATGCCCAGGGCATATGCTTTCTCATCAGACTTTCACAGCCATCTTATAGAATTTAGTACTGTCGCATTAGTGTTACTGGTACTCCGACTTGGAAGATAAGAGACATTTAACTATTTAACTAAATCACATATTAAGCATATCACAGCACATTGCACTTGAACTAGATTAGCTGAGACTGCTAACAATCTGTGTGACATCTCACCTTGTCCCTTTCCATTATAGTAAATGCTATAAATTGTCGGAGATGATGTGACCAGCAGAAAATGGGAGGGGGGAGAGATAAAGAACACAGAGCACTTCCCAGCCTCCTTAGGAGCAGATAAGATGGGGTGCGGCTTCCAGAAAAGTGGACTTAAGAGAGTGTACTGTATTCAGCCAACACCACCTTGCAGTTCCCCCTCTTTAGTTCTTCCAAGTTGGGATGCAAAGCCTGGATCTCTGACAGCTAGCTTAGCACCATGATGCAATGCTATCAAAAACTGCTGAGCAGAACAAAAGGAGTTTGAGTTTCTGGTGACATCACAGAGCTAACAAGCCAGCCCAGCCTGGAACTTAAAAGAATTTAGAATAAAAAGGCTCTTGGTTAAACCTCTGTCACTTTGCTTCTCCATTCTATAAGGCCAAATGCAATCCTGCCCTCATTCACCGTTGTCTCACCATTGAGCGGTGAAGTCCTCGGGGTGAACTCAGTTTTGTCCATGACAATGTTCCTGGAATACCACCTGCTCACTGCAGTCACGTGAATCAAGGGTGAGTTTCTTGCCATTCTCCCCCTTCTCCCCTTATTCCCGTGGAGATGAAGGTCAAGCTAGAAAAACAAGCATCTTCCCTTGTGTCAGAGGCAGGACAACAGAGTAAGAAACAGACGAAAGAATGCACAACACAGGACTGAGGAGATAGCTCGGCAGTCTAAGCACCTGCCTGGCAAGCGCAGGGACCCTGGTTTGATCTCCAGCACTGCATGCTGTGCCAGCCCTGGAATAAAAGATTTTTTTTAAATATTTAAGAAAAGAAAAAGAAAGAACACAGGACAGAGGAAGGTGGCTCCAGTCGCTGAAGCAGGTACCTTGGGAAAACCCAGTGCTGGCTGAGAACCAAAGAGCTCCTCTCGCTCCTCTGCCTGAAGCAGTGGAGGAGTCATTTCCAGTTTGGGAAACCTTGGGCCAGGAGCCAAATTAAACGTGAAGAGTGAGCCAGAGTCCAACACAAGCATGCAAAATAGCAGGGCTGCCTCGAGTCGCGCTGAGAGGAGCATGAGCACTGCCCCACGTCTACTTGTCTGCTCGTCACTCTGGAACCCTGGCTCGGGCTGCTGGTGCAACCGGGGACAAGCTTCCCATTCCTGTGCCGTGGTGGGATGAGCCCGTTGTCTGGTGGGGCAGTTGACCCACCCAGACCTCAGTTTTCTTATCTCTACAGGGGAAACTGCCCCAACTGCGTACAGGAGCTGACAAGAGGCTGAGGTAGGAAGAAGGCCATGGTCGTGGCACAAAGCCTCTGCTTCTGTAGTGACAGAAAGCTTCTTGAAATCCTAAATTCTATATCATTACTGTCTGTTCTATGCCCAAGTGTAAAGCATACACTTAAAAGGCTTTTCTTCTTTCTGAAAAAAGGCATTTTTCTGAAATAGTGGGCATAGGATAGGATTATACACTAGTATTGGAAAGAAAATCCAGGAGAATAGTCCCCAAGTCATAAGTGGTGAACAACATATAAAGTGACTGTTCAAAACACAAATGTAGCACAGTAAAAGACACATTGCCATTAATCCTCTGCAAAATACTCCCTGTGGGAACAAGGAGGGAGGAGGAAAGAAAGAGGGGTAAAAAGAATTAAGATGTGCCATACACATGAACCAGCTCCCTGTCACAAAGGTAATCAATTATGCATTGCAAACACGCACTGACAGAAAATTGAATTAAAACAAAAATCCTTCCCCTTACTTTAAGCACACTTACCCTATCATTCCACCACTTTTTGAAGTAGTTGTGGAGGCCCCTTTTCATGAGTGTCTTCATGCAGCATGATAAAAACAAAAACAAAAATAGGATGCATGCTGCTGCTGAGCACATCCAGCAGAAAGGGGGGCTCATCAAGACATTAATGCAGCCTCATCCTTATTTACCAGACCTGGCACCATGCAGCCTCTGGCTCTTCCCAAAAGTCAAAATGATCAAGAGAGCTAAACCTTGTGAATCAACTTAGAATACTGAGACAGCCATGACGGTGCCATAAAGGCCCAGAAGAGGACTCCTAGGCCTGCCCCAGAAAGCGGCAAGAACGTGTGATGGATGCAAGGGGGATTAGTTCAAGGGGGATTCGTTTCTGTAATAAACTTTTTCAAATTTAAACATTCACTGTATGTTTGTGTCATGTCTCAAATCTAAGATCATGAAACCAGTTGTCAACACAATTTATAGCCCTGAGAGTGAAGAGTGAAAAGAGAAAAAGAAGGTGGACCAGTTTGTTTATTTGTCATATGTTCCTAATGACAAAATATTCAGACCACAGATGGTCTTCCCTAGCTTATATATTTATAAGCAATTAAATTGATTCCCTTAAGAAAATAGGTCTAGGAATTTTGTTGGAGGATTGGATTGATGGGGACTTTTACTTTCTAGCTAATTTTTCCTTTTACCATAAATGTATTTTTTATTTGTTTCAAATGTGATTCATCAAAATGCTATGAAATGACTTTGAAATTGCCTCTTTTCATCACTATCTTAGTGTGGTTTTCATTAAATGATCAAATATCTGAGGCTGAGTAACTTTTAAGGGAAAGAGGTTTTATTTAGATCCCAGTTTTGAAGGCTGTGAGTCCAGGCAGCCGCTACTCCTGCCTCATGCTGCGAACATCAGAAAAGGAGCACAGAGAGGGGGGAGACCAGAGGAGCAGAGGAGGCCCTGGAGGGCGTGGAAAGGCTTGCTGCTTTCTGTAACGCCCTCTGGCAGGCATCCAGTGACTGAAAAACCCACCAACAGCTGTGGTTCTTAGAGTCACCATTATCTCCCACACTGTCACACAGAGAAATGCCGTCAGTGTGCCTTCCTGGGGGACAACACCAGAACCACACCCGAGTCATTGCAGCCACTGTGCCCCTCATGAAACCAACACATGACTCAGAAACCCGGGCTTTTACATGATTTGTCAGGCTCTGGCCATATTATTGATGCCACTATTAGAGAAAAACAGGCTAGGTGACTTACCAGTGGCTGTTCAGCCCTATCCCTGGGTGTGGAGAAGACCTGGAAATTGTTGCTAGGCTGCAGTTTTAGGAATGCTGAGCACAGCATGAATTTCCATCATTTGTCAATCTCCAAGGACCAGCATTAGAAGGGATGAACTCCAGCCCAGTACTGGCAGTAAGCCACACGAGGAGCTACTTGTTAGCAAACTGACCCTTTAGTAGAAGTTAGCTTGTCAGGTTACCTCATTGACACTACCCAACCCTACCAGCGGAAGGCAGAACCTGAAGAAAATAGACAAAGGTTCAGCTCCATTTGGTGAAAGACAGAACTAAAGTAAGCATTAGAGTTCCCAAGCTCCTGTGGATCAGCTGTTCAGGAGGCTGAAACTTGATCAGACTTCACCTATTTTGTTTACCAGTGTTGTGATATTCTCATCAAATGAGGACATCCGTATGTGTAATTTCCATTTAATCCTCCTACCTCTGTTGTCCTATGCAGTGGTCCCCTCTGGCTTGTGGTTTTGTTTTCTGTGACTTTAGTCACCATGATCAACTGTGGTCAGGCAATACTTAATGAAAAAAATCTAGAAATACCTAATTCATAAGTCTGAAGCAACTGTTGCTGTGGTGTATTGTTACACCTATTTTGTTGCTGGTTATTGTTAGTAGTATGTTACAGTGCCTGGTTTATACATTAAACGTTATCCTAGATACATACATATGCATAGGGAAGACATGGGATGGACAACACATCTGCTGGGGGTCTTGGGCTGGGCAGGGCATTGGTGCCCCTCATCTCAGCTGCTGATTCTATACCGACCATCCAGCCGGCAGCCGAGATCACCACCACAGGCATCTTTCTCACTGCATGTGTTTTTTTGCTTTTTTTCTTTCAGGGAATATGAGAATCCACAGCCAGATTCTTAGCCTCTAGGTTGTCTTTCCCCTGTGTCTGTTCATTGTGAGTTCACAGACCCCCAACACACCCAGTCATCTCAACTACCTAAGTATAACTTTGGGCTGTGGGCGAGAGATCTTCACTGGAAGACCTAGGGATCCACCATCCAGGGGCTGGCCCTAGGGGGCCCTCCTGAGCTGAGTGCCCTGCTCAGTACCATTTGGTGGCTGTGCCAGAAGGACTCTATACCCTGGGCCAGTCTCCTGTGCCTGTCTGTATGTTGGTGAATGTTAGTCAGATTTCAGCGACTCCATGATTAGATCAAAACTGAAACCAGGAGGCCTGGCTCCAGATGAAATCTTGGCACTCTAGGAGGTGTCAAAGGAGTCCCCACTCCTCCTTCCCTTCACCATCATGGCATTACCTTTGTCTGGATTTTCCATGGAGTTTCCTCTCTTAACACTTGGTCCTTGGGGTTTTTTCTCTCTTTTTTATCATTTTGTGCTAATTTCCTCTTTGTCACTGCCTGAGTCCCACACTTCCCTCTGCCCCTACCTCTTCCACATGACTTTTCATCTACTCTAAGTCTTTCCAGTGGGCATTTCTTAGAATATTTTTGTTCTTACTGAGAATTGAAGCACCTGTCAGAGAGAGAGAGAGAGAAAGAGGAGTTAGTTGGATAAAGGCAAGAACTCTAGTGTCGGCTCTGAGTGTGAATCCAAGATTTGCTTGGATTAGTAGCCATGTGGCTTTGGACACATGAGCTAGTCACCCTGAGTTGTGACTTTCTTATCTTCTATTTTTGAGACAGGTCTCACATGCAATTTGGGCTGCCCTGATTTCACTTTGGTAGCCCTCAGGCTGTTCTCAAACTCACAGCAATCCTCCTGCCTCCATCTCAAGTATTCTGGGATTGCAGGTGTGTGCCACCCTACCTAGTTGGTTTTCTTACCTTGATAACAAGCGTATCAACTACTTAAGTCATTAAATCAAAAGTAATGTGTGTGTGAACTCCTTAGCAAAGTGCTTAGTATCTGATACTCTAAATAAAATTCAGCCTTTAAAAAAAAATTACCACAATCTCTCTTCTCCACTGAGGTTTAAATTATTACAGTCCAACCATATTAGTTGATGGGCTAAGTCTCCAGACCTGTAGCTGAGGTGGCACAAGTTCTAGTTACCCTTCTACTTTCTCTTTTTTTTTTTAATTTGAAAGTATTTTTTAACTTCATTTATTTATGTTATGTCTAGCTCAGCCTGCCCTGGGGGTGGGGCTGGTGTAGCATGTGGGACTGAACTGCAGTCTCTGTGGTTACTGAAGCAAGCGCTTTAGACTGCTGAGCTATCTCACCAGCCCCTACCCTTCTACTTTCAAAGTATAGTCTGTTTTCTCTATCTTGCATGTTAGGACTCTGAATGATATTCTGATAAAAGCAATCTACCTATGCCAAAATTCTTCTGGATTGATTTTAACATATTTTTTTCTTGTCCTTTCACCAGAGTTCTCAGGTTATTGTTCAATTACAACCACCTGCTCCAGATAGACATTGTCACTATTCCACCCCTGCCATCTCCTTCCAACTTCCCTGCCTCTCTGTCCTTTAAGATGTGAAACTGAGACTGCAGGATTGCCACTTCAAAGTCGTACTAGGCAATTTAGGACTCTGACTCTGAAGTAAAAAAACTAAATGTCCTTGTCCCCATCTCTCTGCTCAGTGGTGGAACACCACAAGGTTGCATCACACCCAGAGCATTTAAAAAAAAAATCCAATGTGAAATCAACATTTTTTTTTTTTTAATGGCCGTCTCAGCCTGCCCTGGGGGTGGGGCTGGCACAGCATGTGGTGCCGGGGATCGAACTGTGGTGCCTGAGGTTGCCTAAGCTTGCGTAAGCAGGCACTTTAGATGGTTGAACCATCTTGCCGGCCCAAAATCAACATTTTAAAATGTTTTTAAAAAATTACATGTAAAAAATTTTAAATAACATTGTATATGCAAATGAGCTGTACAAATTTAGACTCGTCATCACATTTTCATGGAAGTTCTTCACTACCAGACAGTGCGACTCAGTCACGGGGCTCTCGGTTTCATTTGAAGAAAGCTGCTTGTTCGTTTTCTTTATCCTTTGAGAAATGTGGTTACACCCAGGATTTCACACAGCACTTGTGGTTGTGAACGGAATCCAGCAAAGCCTTCTCCACACTAAGCAATGTTGTTTCACTACCTTAAAATGTAATTTATGTTGAAACAAAAAACAATTTGGCCTTATCAAAAATAGATCAGACATGAAGATGACTGTGATGACCCCCAATTGCCTGCATGGTCACTGGAGGTTCAGAGTCACTGTCACCTAACGCTCACAATCATGTTTGCAGGCTTCCACAAGGGCTGCGCTTCTGGCAGGCACGGGCAGATTCGCCCTCTGCCTCCATATCTGTGCTGTGCCCCTGACACACACGAGTTACATGTTTCCCTGAAGGAGTTAGGGAGAAGAAAGACAAGATGACGAGAAAGGTGATCCTCAGTCCCCCATAGCCACTCCTGTGTTTTTGAAAATCTCACTGTGTGAGAGCCAGTCACCAAAAGTGGAACATGCCAAGAGACCAGAGAGAGAAGCAGAAAAATGTGGACTGGATGCAATGCAATTTATTAGGGAGGTCTTGGGCAGTGACAAGACAGGCAAATTCACACACTCCCAGGAAAATGGGTATAGATGCCAAGCTAGGCAAAGTTAGCCCAGTGTGACGTCACAAGCCTGTGATCCCAGCACTTGGGAGGCTGAGGCAGGAGGATCAGTGCAAGTTCGAGATCAGCCTGGGCTACAAAAGCGAGCTCAAGATCAGCCTGAACTGCATAGTGAGACCCTGTCTCGAAAAGATCAAAAACAAAGCAAAACAAAAACAAAGTTAGGCCAACATCAGTGGGAATGTACATGGGCTTTCTCAAGAATTATTCACATGTCAAGCATCAGTGAAGATACAGGCTGGGTTTCAGTGGTCAACACGAAATGCTCAGCTATCTTAATGACTAATTTAATGACTTGCTTATCATGTGGGCTTCAGAGTGGGTGTCAGGAAAAAAGGGTGGTTATAGCCAAGATGGCTGTGTTCGTATCCATCTGGATCCCTCCCCCTAGCCCTTGGATGAACCTTGGTGCAGTCAGTGCTCATGAGGGGAGTGTTCAGACAATGTTGCCTCAGGATTCAGAAAAACCAAGAGAGACGATTGGTTGGAAACTCAAAGATAGCAGGACTTATGACACTTTTCATGTCAGCGTGTTGGCAGCACCTAGCACAGCACTGACATGGCAGAAACAAAAGCAAGAGCTGCTGACAGATTGAAAGATAAAAGAGGGGCTGAGGAGATAGCTCAGTAGAACAAAAGGTTGCCCAGCAAGTATAGGGTCCTGAGTTCAATCCCCAGTTCTGCAGGGGGAAAAAAAATAGATGAAAGAATAGAAAAATAATTTAGGAAGAATCTGCTTCCCCTATGTATTCCATGGTCGGCCACACGTGGCCAGCTGCACCCTGCTCCCTTCCTGCTTGCCTCATCTTTCTCCTACCATGCAGCAACAGCAATCCACTGAAGACACGTCAGGCCTGATCACAGCGCAGCGTCACGCCTTGTAGTTATTAAAGCATAATCATCTCTCAGTGTCAGTCTACAAAGCCTGCCTGATTAGCTAACCCCTGATTAGCTCAGTGACCCTGCACTGGTCCTCATCTCTTTGCTCTTTGTGTTCCAGGCACTCAGACTTCTGTGTGCTCCTTAGACTACTCCAGCTCATTCCTGTCTCCGAGGCTTTGTACCTGCTGGTCCATTAGCCTAGATCTCTCTTTCTCCAGACTTTTAAATGAGAAAATGGCTCTTCTGACTCAAAATTCATGTCAAAGGATGCCTTCCCAGGGAGGCCTTTTTTGAGCTTTCAGTTTACAGTAACTGTCCATTCATTTTCTCTCCCATCTCCGTTGTCTTTTTTTTTTTTTTTTTTTCTTTAACAGCACTAAGTACTTAGGAATTACTTGATTCATTTATTTGGACTCATGACTGCTGCCAGTTTGGGGGCTCCTTTACCTGTTCACAGCTGATGATTAGCCAAGGCTTTGTGAAAACCTGTCACATAGCAAACCCTCGGCAAATCTTTTTTTGACAATAAGTAAAGGCAACATGGTATGCTCAGGACTCTCTTGGCAATGCTCTGGGGCAAAGCATTAGAGAGAGAAGATAGGTACTCCAAACAGACGGACCAAAGAGGAAGAAATGTGAACAATTAAAGTTAGTACTTGTAGAATTTTCTGCATTGCAAACATTTTTCCAATGACTGGCATATAATTTAGTATGTTTAAATGATTCATTTAAATTTATTACCACTTTCCATTTAAATGCATTGTCTTTTGTAATTCTTATGGCTGCTCTTGAAGATAGGCCAAGCCACTATTGCTACTTGGTAGCTAAGTGACTGAACAGAGAAGGTAAGCGTCTTGGCCCGTGTTCTGTTGCATTAAGGAAAAGAGTTTTATGTGTCCTCAGTATCTAGCCTTGTTCTTCTGCCTACACAGACATGTTTGTAAGAGCTGTGGATACCAAATGTGTGAGTTTAGGATTGCTGGCAGGCCTTGCTGACCTCCCCCTATACTGCTGGGACATCTCCAAAGAGACTCCTTTGAGTCTTGCTCCTCTCTATCCATCCTTCACAATGCCACCAGATCCCACAAGCCAGCTGAGCAAAGGGCTGGTACTAGCCACTATCAAGCCTGCATTCACCCTGGCATTCCACGGGCTGTGGGGCATGTCTCCTCCACCCACAGTTCCCTCAGCTAAAGAGTGGGGACAATGGTCTTCATCCTGTCTTGGTCTCTCCAGACTACTTGAACAAGATACTGTAGACAGGGCAGCTTAAAACCAGCAGAGATTTCTCTCTCACCATTCACAGTTGGTAATAGAAAGGCAGACAAGAAAGCCTGGAGGTCAAAGATTTAGGTTGTGGCAGATTCAGTGTCAGGGGAGGGCCTGTCATGATATACAAGCATCTTCCTGGGGCACCCTCACTCAGAGGAAGAGGCAAGCTGGCTGTCTGGATTGTCTTCTACAAAATCACTATTTCTAATCAGAGCTTTCTCACCCCCAAAAGCCATTATCTTCTAATGCCATCACATTGGGAGTTAAGACTTAAACACATGAATTTGGGGAAGATACAAAGGTAGCAATCCCAATAGTAAGTGACATTTTAAAGACAGATTCCCTTGGCACATGTATAATATAAGTCCTAGACTTAAAGCACACTATTATATGCTTGCCAAGCACTTAGGGAGAATAGGAGACTCTCAAATGGCATAACCATACATTCCTGCTTTACACTCTGCGTTTGAGGATAAATTCTCTTGACTTCTTTTAGCAGAGAACAGGTGGAGGTGCTGCTTTGCCTGCAGATTCAGGGTTCAGCTTTGTACCAGCCTGTAGAATTGCTGGAACCAGCCAATCACATCCTCTGGTGGGAACCACAGTGCACCCCATGCCCTGCCTCCCACCTCCACCAAGTCATGCCACACTCAGACACAGGTGCTCCCCATGTGGCCTGTAGGACTGGCAGTGGTCAGATGCCTTGGGTGAAAGTATGTGTGCCCAGGGTTAAGTGTCACACTTTAACCATGTCTAGAACCCTAGGGTGGGAATCCCAACCTCACTAATGGTGTGACCAGGAGACAATTAAAGCAACAGAGTCATGTATTCGCTCCTGGGGGCTTCTGTTGTTCCTTAAATAACTACTTTTTATAAAAAGAAAAATAACACTTGACTTTGGCTTTAGAAAGTAATTGTATGCAAGTTATCTCATTTAAAGCATTCAACATTGCTTCTTGGCCGTTTGACTAAGACCGAGTGTAAAGCGATCAAGGAGGTTTGTGTCATCATTTCCATTTTTACCTAAGGAAAGTAAGACAGGGAGGATGATTCAGTTAGGATCAGACCAGTGTCAATTACTTATGGTGCTGTGGTGATGGAAGGTGCCGTGGAAATGCATTGGCTCCTGGTTTCCCCAATGTCACAGGGTAGACACTGCTGTCGCAATGGAGGTAAGGAGGAAAGTGTGCCTCATGCAGCCTAAGTACCTGGAAGAAGCAAAGATTTCCCCGAAGTCCTGGCTGGACCTAGAGTTTAGCTCTTTATATTCTACTATGATTTTATGAATAAATCATCACTCAAGCCTACTGCACCATCTTGCAATTATTCCTCTTCTGGTAAGCAATTGTGTATGTTAATCAATCAATCAATCAGATGACTGGCTTGTTCATGTCCATACTGTTCAGTCCGATTTTTAGGCCTTTGTGTGGATATCCATCTAGCTAGGAGGCAGTGACCATTTCTGTGTCATGGCCATTTCTAGAGCATTTGGCCAGTACTGCCCCATAATGTGGCCTCCATGGAGGACACCATTGCCTAGGGTCACAGATGCAACTTTGAAGGCACTTATGAAATCCTTCCACAGAGCATATTGTGCCCTTGCTCATATGGGCCTGGTGCACTCAACCCAGATGACTTTGTGGTTTCCAAGGCTAAAGAGACTATTCCCATGTTAGACGAAAATTACAGTTAGAATTCCAGAGAACAACCATATTAATATTGAATTTAAAAACATAAAAGTATTCAACCAGACTTTAAGTATCTATTAAATTCCCCAAGCAATAATTTCCTCTCAATATTCAACTCATAAAATATTAAAAAAGTGGGCAAAAATTTTGATGAGAAAATACCCTGGTAAGTTCTAAGTGTCTGATAGAGTCAAACTTTGCTTAATGCAATGTTTGCATGCTTCATACTGTTTCTTTTTTTATTTTTATTACTTTTAATAAGAAATAACAATGTAACAGTTTCAAAACACAATAGTAGTACATTCTCAATAATTAATACAATGCATATTGTTGTCCTTGTAGTAGTTAGAGCACAAGATGCAGATATGACAAATTTTCTAATCATTATTGATACAAAAATTTCTTCTCATTGAACCATACTATGTGTTCATATGAACTAACTTTGACCTTGACTAATTATCAAATTATCAAATTTCAGTTCTGATAATGTAAATACATGAAATTAGTCTCCAATTATAAGCATGTAGAAAGACAAAAGAAAAGCTGAGACCACTGAAACTGAAAGAAATATGTAAATGTCTTAGTTACTTTTCACTCATTGCTGGGACAAATACCCAACACTCAAAATGAAGAAAGGAAAGGTTTATTTAGCTCACAGTTACTGGAGGTTTCAGTCCATACTTGGCTGGATCCAAGGCAGAGAGGCACAATGCAGAGGCCAGCAGTTCATGGTGGCAGAACAACAACATGGTGACAGAGGCAACGGACCAACCAGGGCAGCAGAGCAACAGCTACCGTTTGTCTCTCTGTCTCTCTTTATATTACATTCAGGCTCTCTGCCTTAGCCTATTCACCTTAGGCCACACCAATAATCCCAGCCATACTCAGACCGATAACCCCATCAGTACTAAAACATATAATCCCAGTGGATCAAGAGTCAGCTAACCCCAGCAGTACTCAGATCCATAGTCCCATCAGTACTAAAACACATAATCCCAATAGATCATGACTCAAGTCTCAAGCTCTAGAAGTCCCTGCCCCATGATTGCATGAGGCTTTGGGAGGACAACTAGACATAAACCATAACAGAAGGGGAGCAGAGACAAAAAGAGAGGGTGCAGGAGGGAGGGGAAGAAGATGGGAAAAAATGAGATGTGTTACATACATGATGTCATCACCAGGCATGGCAAGAAGGTACTGATAGGGCCGGCGAGATGGTTCAGTGGTCTAAAGCACCTGCTTAGGAGGGCTCAGGCAACTGCGGGGACTGCAGTTCGATCCCCGGCACCACATGCTGCGCCAGCGCCACCACCAGGGCAGGCTGAGCCAGCCACAAAATGAATAAATAAAGCAACAAACAAACACAACAAGCAAACAAATAAATAAATAAATAAAATTTAAAAAAAAAAAAAAGGTACTGATAATAACTTCAAAAGAAAAAGAAATGGCTTAGATTAAAAACCATCCCCTTCCCCCAAAAAAGTGGATCAAACAAAGAGTATAGAGTCAAAACTTTCCCCATTTGCACTGTTTCTCTTATATGAGAAGCACAAACTATGAATAATTTTTAATCTTTTATGTATTTATTTATTCATTCATTCATTCATTTGGTGCAGGGTCTAGCTATGCAGCTCCGACTCCTAGTGATCCTCCTGCCTCAGCCTCCCCAGCACTGGGATTACAGGTGTGTAACACCAGGCCTAGTTTCAGAGCCAGCTTGGCTCAGAGCCAGCATGGCAGTGCCAGGGATCAAACCTGCATCCTTGCACTCACCAAGTAGGTGTTTAGACTGTGAAGCTATCTCGCTGGCCCTGAATTTTTTTTTAGTAGAAGACATACAAAAAAATTTTAAAAATAAAAATAAATGAATAGAACACATACAGTAAGAAACAGGAAGATTGATATTTTTCAAGTAGGAAAGGGATCTAAAGATGGAGGAAAGGATAAGGAAAGGGGAATAAAAAATTAAGATATGTTGGGGGCCGGCCAAATAGCTCAGTGGATTAAAGCACCTATTTAGATAGACAGAACGCAGAGATTGGGGTTCAATCCCCAGCATACAGTGCCGGCCCTGCTGCCAGGGTTGGCTGAGCCATCCATTGAGACTAGGCGTGGCAGCACACACACCTTTAACCCCAGCTTTTGGGAGTCTGATCTATGTAGTGAGACCCTGTAGACCCTGTACTAAAATTAAGAAAAATAAGATATAGTAAAACATGTACCTATCACCTAAGATAATTATAAACAATATGTACTGTAAATATGTACTAATGAAAAGTTTAATAAACTTTTTAATGTTCCTCTTAATTAAGAGGAAGCCACATTCCTCAACAAAGCTCATTTTCTGAGGTCTTTCCAAAAAGCTCGTGGCTGACAGTACATACCCGCCAATAACCAAAGGTAAACTGCACACTTCCAAGTCTCCCGGCTGTGGTTGGTTTCTTTCTTACTTTTTTTTCAGGACCGGGGTTTGAATTCACAACCTTGCACTTGCCAGGCAGGCACTTGTGCCATGGAGCTATCTTCCCAGGCCCCTGGCTATGGTTTCTTGATGGAGAAGACCAAACCCAGCAAGTGGTCCTGCCTAATGAGAGACTGGTGAGCCACAAAAGCACTTCCCCGCAAAAGTCCTTGGGACACCCAGAGTGGCAGAGTGGGCCACAGCAGTGCATGAAGTTCCTCTTTAAGGTGCTACACATGCTGGAAAAACTTCCTCCCTTTGGCGCAGGGGCCACAGCTCCTAAAAACATGAGGGAGGCATCAGTACAGACAGCATGGGAGTGGGGCATTCTGCCAGGAAGCCCAGCGAAGCCACCAAATGCGCCAGAATTTCAGTGGGAAGAAGACCATCTGCACCTTCATCTAAAAGCCAGAATTCGATATGGATCACAAGACAAGGTTCATCCCTACTCACCGTGGAACCTTGCTGAGGTCGTTTAAGCTCAGCTTCCTCATCTCTAATGGGGAAAATAGCAATGATGTCATGGATCATCAAATGTCAGGTTTTCCCTAGGTCAGTGTTTGCCGAGACATGGAATACATAGCATTAGTGATGCATCAGAGCCAGGGCAAAGTATACTTTTTAATTTAAATATTTATAAACCTAACTTAGAAGATATTAGACTGGGGACCAGGGAGACAGCTCAGTGGCGTAAGTGCCTGACCAGCACATGCAAGGTCCTGAGTTTGATCCCTGATACTGAACAACAACAAAAAAAAAGGTATTAGACAATGCTAGCTCATTTTTCTTTCCAAGGCAAAGTAAATGGAATCAAAACATATCAATTAGGTTGATAATAATTTTAGAGTGTAATAAGTAAATACAGCATACATAACTAGGAGTCTAAGGGACATAAAAGTACAAGAAAACAAGCTAAACATAGAAAAAATTCAAAATAATTAAAAGATGACAGAAGCTTGAGGGGTGATACACTCAGCTACAAGAACCCAGCCTGGGAGCCTCATCCCTGGTCTCCCAGCAGGAAACTCTTGGAAACACTGACATCACATAACATCGCTCTTTGTGAAAACCCAAAGACACATTATTTGTAGGCAAAGCAACAGATACAATTATTCTTTTTCTTGCACCTTTCATTCATTTTATCCATAGGCATTGGAAACCATGTGATTTATTGGGTCTCCCCCAGGTGCCCCATCAACAGGAAAGCTTCAAGCCCAACTATGGCCAGCTTCGAGATGCATGTAAGACACTGTCATATTTATTGTTTATTATTCTCATCCCGAACTCTATTTAATTGTCCCCATCTGATATTTTTAATTTCTTTTTACTTTTAAATTTTT
>PVKN010006913.1:9095-27661 GCA_004027915.1 Capromys pilorides
AGAAGGCAAGAGATATTCTGGAGGGTAATTCGATGAACGCATAGAGAAAAACTGCAGACCTCAGCAGGACCGGAAGTTTCCCAAACCAGCGGTGCAGAAAGTAGAAGTCCTTCTGATTCTGCGCTGCACAATGACTGCAGCGTGCAGAACGTGCCTTTCCAGGCCCAAAGCTGTAGTGTCACTGTCTGGACACGAGATGGCGCCAGAGACTTTCCAACGGGGCCCCAGTCGGCCTCGCCACAGAAACAAACAAGATGCGGGTTTTCACATTTATGGCTCAGGTGCCAGGCCTCAGAAATCTCACACAACGCCCGGAAGTACTCGGCAGAGCTCAGTCACAACATACTGCGCTGCAGTGTGCAGAGCAGCCCCACACGCAGCCCACGCCTGGGAGAGGTGGATTGATTGCCTGGGGCTTGTACAGTCCCGGGTTGGGGTAACGGGTAGAGAAGCCCGAGTGGGCCCTGCAAGGTGCAGGGATACACGGGATCCAGGCCCAGTAAAAGCAGTGCCTGAGCTACAGCGTGGGAGACTGCGGCCCCGCTGCTTCTTGGGGCCTTGACGCTGCTAACTAACGCTTCTGGGGCCGGCGCTACCCGGGTCTATTGCTCCTCGCGTGCCCTCCCACAGGCCTCGTGATAAATGGGCCCTGGTGGTCCGGGGCCCCAGAACACTGGCAGAGTCGCTCCTGCAAAATCTGAATTAGACTGAGTTCTTCTTTAAGCCATTTTCCCCATGCAGTTCTCGACGTTTGCTTAGAAGAAAGCGTAATTATGAGTGACATTGTGCTAGAATTTACACCCATGGCATCGTGATCTGTAGAACTGTAAAAGCCGTTTTCCTTCCGTCCCTCCTTCTCTTAGTTCTCTCTTTCTTTCTGTATGGGCAATTGAACTTGGGACCTTGCACTTGCTAGGCAGGCACTTACACCACTGAGCTCTATCCCCAGCCCTAAAACCCATATTCTTAACAGGTCTTGGGTGTCTAGTCTAAAACTTTTTCAAAGAATTTATGAAATTGCAAAAGAGTTCTGAATGGACCTGCAAAGCACACGGAACTGTATACCTTCATCAAAACCTATTGATATGTATTGTACTGAATTTTTACTAGCTTTTTGTTGTTTTCATCAACATGAAGGTTTGTTCTGTGGTCCAGATGCCCCCACAGACAGAATGGCAAAGATGTGAACCTCAGATGCTCTTAGATGGCCGACATGGCTTTTGCCACCAAGTCACCAACAGCCCATAATCAAGCACAGCTGTCCTTGCAGTCTCCTAGGTTGTCACCACGTACAATGCACACTGAGAAACTGCATTGGAATGAAAAGGCTACAGTAGCCGAGGAGGGGCTAGCAATACCTATGTTTGGCCTGGAAAGGAGGTGGCCTATTTGTGTGCTGTACGGAGCCACGTGTAGCTCTGGGGGTGGCCTGGCCTTGCCCTCAGAAGGAGGAAGCAGGGAGAAGATGTAAGAGGAAAGATTCCCTAAACAGGTCTAGCCTAGCACTGTGCTCACGATGCCTTGGGAACACCAGGGGGAGGCCGTGCCGAGGAACGTGAGCCGTGGCGCTTGGGCCCGAGCTGCGCTCTGCTTGCAGGGAGCCCTGCATGTCTCTAAGATGCCTGGCTTGCGCTGCCTTCATCAGGTGCCAGAGGCAGCTGGGGATATGAGAGGAGGAGGGTCCTATAGCAAAGCGCCATCATAGGGAAAGCCTGTGTCACTGTGGCTTTCCACCTGGTGTCACGTGTCTCAGATAGTTCCAGAAGATTGTACACTCTGCTCCTCCATTGGTGCCATTATTGAAGCTAAAATGGACACCAAGTCACACCCTGTGCCCTGAACACATCGGAAAGGTTTTCTTCTCTCCCTGCTGTCACATGCTGAAGTCCCAGTAAACCCATCTGTCCTTCTGTCTCTCCTCATTGTCCAGCACCATTGGGAAAGTCTATTTTCACCCTTGTTGTTTTCAACCTTGTCAGTCCTTGTTACTTTTTAGGTCAACACTGTGTCTCCTAGGCTCGCATGCATGCAAGGTGACTGGATCCTGAGGCTCCATGCTCAGAAGCGGATTTGCCCCTGGGTGAGATCAGGGCTGACTGTGAGGGGGCTGGAAGGGGCGGCCACGGGGCCTGGCTGGAAGGCGTGCCCTTGCCACAGGGCTCCCTTCCCTCGCTACCTCCTGGCTGGCGTGTGGTGAGCAGCGCCCTCTGTCATGCCCCCCCCCCCCCCAACCCCCATGCTGAATGTGCCTTGGGTTCAGACACCCACAGACTGGTCCCTCTGAGACGTTAGCCAAGACAGACCTGTCCGCCCTCAGGCTGTGAGTATGTGATAGCGCTGTGCTGGGTGGATGACAGAGACTAGCATAGCTCTATTTCTCATATGAAATTTTTACTAAAAAAGCTAGAACACAATGCAATCTGCTTCCTTAAACACTGGGTAGAGGTTCTGGGGAAGAGCAGCTCCTTCTTCCAAGTGGAACCATTCTGACCTGGCACGGCTGTGGTGACTTCCCAGGCAGGGCTCCTCATCTTCACCTCTCTGACTGAGCCCCTGGACTTCTGAAAACCCAATCAATCAGGAGCTCTCCTTCAAGGGTTACTTTACCCAAATCCTCCTAACAGTTTCAGTTCTGGGCCTATGATATGTCAGCAAGCATGGAAGAAACTCTTTGGATCAAAACAAAATACCAAATTGAGGTGAGCAGTGTTTGTTCCCTTAGAGACTGGGGCTCAGAAGCAAGCCTTACATAACCAAGGCTTTATCACTGATCTACTCAGGCGTCCTTGCGATAGGGGCCGCAGGGCCTCGGCACGCAGCCTGGCTGAAGGACTCCAGAGCAAGCCAGAAAAGATTTGCCTGGGAAGTAAGATTTGCTAATCTTAAGAAGATTATGTGCAGAGTAAGATTCCAGCTTGGCAAAGCTCCTAAAGCTGCTGTGTGGAGAACAGGGAAGGTGCTAAGGAGAGACCTCAAGCAGGTGAGCGGACTTGGTGCCTCCTCACGGCCGGCTTCTCCACCTCAGGCAGTTGCTGAGGGTGAGGATAAGGTACAGCTAAGAGACAGACGAGACTGAGACCAAGCTGGTAGGCACTGTTGTGTGTTGCTGGTGTGGTAGGCACTGGAACAGAGCGGGCTGTCTACCGAAGAGCCGAGTTCTCTGAAACTGGCAAAATTCGAAAAGATTTAGAGATTGCTTATGCAAATACCAGCTGGCTCGGAGACTGAGAGAATACTTGGCTCTAAGATGCTGCCCATCATGGTTCTAAAAGTTTCCTTAAAAGGGATGTTGGTAAAGTTAGACGGTTTGTGGATCCAGAAAGCCACAAGAGAGTCAAAGGATGGATTTTAAAAAATACTATGAGGTTTTTCAAACAAAACACACTATGAAAAACAAATATGCCACCTTATGTCACATGTCATAAGAATGAACATAGAAAAGGTTACAAATCCTTTTTAGCAATGGCCTTGTCTTCTATAAAGAGAGAGATTGAGTAAGTCACTTTGCTATATAGGGCTGAAGAGGACAGATAATTCTATGACACTAACAATAATTGAACCTGAGAACAGGCGTGAGCCTGAGTCCCCTGGCAACAGTAATGCACTCTGCTGAAGACTTCCTTGCTCAGACCAGGAAGCCGAGGTGCAGAGACGTTCTGGTGATGGAGGGAAGTGGAGGTCACCTTTCTGGACAGCTGGGCCAAGATCGTCTTTCCCCTGAGCCTAGCCTGGGACTGCCACCGAGTGTGCTTGGGCAGGGAGGACACACGGGTGAGGCCAGGCCTTGCAGCCACCATGCTGGGGACTGAGCAGCTGACCAGCCAGGGGTGGGGGACCAGAGAGGGCAGTGGTGAGAAGCCCAGGGCTTGGGATAGATGGGCCCAACACGGGCCCTGTTAGAGGATGCAAGGTGTCACTTGGGGGTGTCATTGGCTCCCCCTACCATGGGTGACTGAAATGATAGCAAATGCTTACATTTAAGAACGTAAAGGCACCTTGCTGTTACTTTCTTTCAAAACTCTCTTTTGCTGCTAAAACAGGTGTCCCATGGTTCTTCGCACTTCTCGAAGCAGTTGCGGAGTCCCTTTTCCTGTTGGTTAATGGCACTGCCTTCTCAATGTCCTGAGCTGATGCAAAAGCTTTCCCTTGCTTGGTCACTTTGATCTCAAGGCAGAGCCGAAGTCACACGAAGCCAGCTCTGGTGACGAGGTGGGTGGGGACACAGCCGGGTGCTCTAGAAGCTGCCACTCCGTGGGTGGCACTCACGGAGAGCTTTTCTCAGGATACACAGAGCAAGGCCGCATTCGTCACATTCGCTGTCAAGTCTGTTAAGGACGTTCGCAGAAGGGGACTTCTGGAGCAGCGTTGCGACGTGGCACGGATGCCAGGAGCGGCGCGCTCAAAGCCTGGGACTATTTCTAGGTGGACGCACAGTAAGGGGTGCATGTGAACGTGCACTGTACGACGGTGATACCATCTTCTGTTGCTCCCTGAAAGTTAATTCCCCTTAGAGGCAACGTGCGTGGTGGAGACGCTGCTCGCTGTGGTTAGGTGCTGCTCCGGCCCTGGACCCCAAGTCAGTGCACGCTGAGTACTTGGTCTGGTGGCCACGAGAAAGTGCCACACAGGCTGAGAAGCTCACAGGGCACCTAGAGGACTGGCCGTGACAAACAGCCGGCTGCTGCCTGCCACAGGCCCTGCGCCTGATGGGTCTTCTCTTCTCCTGGTTCTTGCCATTTCCCTTGGAAACAGCCCAGCACAGCTGCTGTGGAGTCTCGTTTCCCCATGGAAAGCCCCATGCTGGTTTTCTTTTACCCCTGTGCATAATCCATGTCTGTATCTTAGAGCAAGGTGGCAGATTCAGACTGTAAATGCCTGTCACTCCCTGGGGAAAAATAACAAAGTGGCTGCAACATTGATCACTAAGAAAAATACCAGATGTTAGGAATGGTGGTCATCTTCAGACCCAGGGGTGACATTCCCTGGAAAGGACTTGCTTTGCACGGCTTTGTTCACTGGGTGTATTGGCTGGTCCGAGTCCCTTAGCAGGTGGCTACATGGTCACAGCATCAGGGAGTTGCTGTTGGTCCTCTCTGTGGCAACAGCTACCTCAGGCCCAACCTGCACAGCTTGGAGATGCTCACATCCCTGTGCAGCTGCAGTGTCATCAAAGCCACTGTGCATGGAGCTGGGGGACTGGCAATTCTGTGGGACAAGAGAGGAACGGTAGCACTGCTCCCAGCTGGGCTGCCTCTGGGGAAGGGAGCCTGGGACAGACTGTCCAGGCCCGGGTCACCAGGACAGCACAGGCCTCCTCTAGGGTGCCTGAGGCATGCGGCCCCTCCCTTGCCCTCTGAGTCCCGTCTTTCCCAATGGTCCTGCACCTCTAGACCTCTCAGACCATGTCCATCACCAAGAGGGACCACCTGGCATCTGAGACCCCCAGCCAATGCACACAGGTGACAGGACCTTCTGAGGACTATGGCCACCCTGTGCCTATGCTAGCCAGCTGTCACTGTAGGGAGGTGGCAGGCCCAGGACTGAGCAAGGATCCAGGGTTCCTGGCCTTCTGAGCAGAGAATGCCCTGTCCCAGTGGCCTGCGTGCAGCAGGGACAAGGAACCTGAGAGGGAGCTGCTAGTGTGTCCTGCACCATAGGAGAGAAGACACCCTGACAGAAGCATCAGGAGGCCACTGTCACCTTCCTCCCCCCACCAGAGTCCTCTGAGTCCTCTGTTGCCCACACCCACGAGCCCCAGCCCTGCCACTCTCACTGCTGCTGGATGTGGTGAGCCCTGTGTATGCTCTGGCTTATATGTCTTTCCTTGCCCAGATGTGGCACCTGGATGTGATTGGACTCTCCAAGCTTTCCGACCCCCTGAGAGCCCACTCATGGCCAACCTTCCACTGTCGGATGTTGCTCCAGTTAGAACAGAGCCAGAGCCTGCGACTGGGCCACAGGCAGAAGACATCTTCCCCAGGGTCTGGCCTTCCTGGAGCTTTCAGTGAGTCCTAACTTCTCATGGAGAGCAGAGTGGGCTACAGGGCTGGCAGTAAATGTGGAGCGGAGCCGGAGGACAGAATGAAGGTCTCATTGTGAGACGTTTTCCTTGGCGTCAAAAGCAGTTGGGTGAACCTGAAGGAGACAGATGAGGCAGGGCAGGCTGAATGTCCTAAGGGTGAGCTTGGGGCCCATGCAGAGCAGGGACAGGTGAGTAGGAAGGCACAGGATGTCCTGTGGGAGGAGGTACTTGGTCTCCACAAGGGTGATGGAGAGAGGAGGACAGTGTGAGTGCCATGTGCATCTAAAGGTGCTTTTCCACACATGACAGTGAGGAGTGAGACATAGTTGACTAGGGGTACTCGAGTGCTGGTGCATGTCCATTATGGGAACCCCCTCTTCTGGGCAGAACCATGGGGCCCCAACTCTTTCCTGCTTCCTGAAAGCCCAGCGAGAAGCCTCTGCAACCCGAGAGTGCATGCTTCTCTGTAGGGAAGGTTCTAAACAGTGTCTGTGAGCTCGTGAGCACTACTTGAAATCCTATAAATTGCTTATAAGGAAAGAAGTCAAGATGTTAGCTGGAAAAAAGAAGTAAAAAAAAAGTGATGTCATAAGAAGAAAGGGATAGCCACCTCTGCCCCAAAGCCTGTCCTCCCGTCCGTCTGTAAGCACTGCTCCCTAGGCACCGGTAGCCTCCTGCACACTCTGGACATCCTCTGCATGAATCCTCTACGTAGGTTAGATATCCAGACGCACTGAACACACAGATGGGCTACAACACAGCGTGTCCATTGCAAAACCAACTCAGAAGCGTGACAATGTAAGTGGCAGAGCCCATGGTGATCATGGCATGTGCCCTGGCACATGCGCTCCACTCCTGAGAAGCCCAGTTTGGTTAAGTAGCAATGATAAGCTTTCATCTGCAATGAAATGAATGGTGCAAACTGAAAAATTACACTGCACAAACATTTACATCTGAGCCCTTGCCTAAAATGTGATAGGCGAGTCCAGTGAATTGTATCTAACTGACTAGATAAAAATAAGAATTTCCAAGAAGACAAGAGCCGGGTCAGTGTTTTCTCAGCCACAGATATTCCCTGGTGTCCTGGTCTGGGGTGGACCCCAGGCACGCCCAGCTGCACCCCCATACCGCTGCCCACTGCCCTCCTCCCTGGCAGAACTCATTGCTCAGCAATCTTTGCTGTTTCCTGCTGTTATTTTTTTTAGTGGGAAAACTAAGAGCATCCATTTCCTCTATAATGCTTTTCTACAAGAAATCGATAAAAGCGAGGAGGTACAGTTTTGGATCAGCTGCCGCTATGCTACGTTTGATAGCAGCGATTGTGTTGAAATGTGTGTTGCTTGTTGTTGTTGTTGTTGTTAGTGGTGGTGGTCATGGCGATACAGCTTGACAGTTTCTAGAGCCAAAGTAAGATTTAAATGTGTAACTGCTGAAAATAAACCAGCTAGGAGAATGATTCTGTGCTCACAAAGTTAAGTGTGTGTATGTGTGTGTATGTGCATGTGTGTGTGTGTGTGTGTGTGTGTCTTTCTCTTCAGAGACAGATAGATAGATAGATAGATAGATAGATAGATAGATACTCAAATGATTATTGGAAATTCAATCAAGATATGTTTCCTGTAATTCTTTTTTGTACTGTTAAACATTTCAACACTTTTAAGGATGTCATAATAAAGGAAATTTGTTTTTGTGTTTTCCAGTAAACCCTGAGATTGAGGAAGGGATTCTTCTGACATTTTAAGATAATATAACTGCTCAAGGAATGAGAAAACAGGCACCATATCTTTCAATAATAAAATAGATTTCACTTCTGCAAATGAAGGCAAATGGTACAGTTGAAAAGCCAGACCTTTAAGCCCATCCCTGCACCATGGCTTGGGGGAGGGGCTTCCTGGGCTCCACACCCAGAGTCTTCACAGAGCCACAACCACATGGTTTTCTGTTTTTCCTTTTTGGGACACAGTCTCACTAAGTTGCCAAGGCTGAGCTTGAACCTGTGGCTCTTCCTGCCTCAGCCTCCTGACATGCTGAGAAGACAGGTGTGCATGACCACATGGGACTCCCCCAAGACATTTCTGAAGACGGCTTAAAAAACTGAGCACATGCTCATCGTGTGCCACCGCCCCCTGCAGTCCTGTCCCTGGGAACCCAGGGAAGCACAGTGCCTCTTCTTTCCCCAGCTCTGCGGCACAGCTGAGAGGAAAATGAGTGCCAGGTTTTCACTGAGTTAACACCAGAAAGCAGCCTGGCCCCCTGGCCAGGGACCCTCCTCCACTGTCCTGAGCAGTTCAGGCCTAGGGAAGCTGACGGTGTTTACTTCTCTTGTGCAGAACTGGAAACTACGTCCTTCTTAGAGCATCTGTTTCACCCTGAGTTTGGCAACTACAAGAAATATATTCTAATAGAACACATTAACATAATGCCATAATAACCGTTATTCCAAATTATGCTTAATGGAATTCATAATCATTAATAATAATGTTAGTGGCAACTCAGAGGGCAGCTTGGAAACAGACAGCGGATGGGTGCATGCTTGGAATGACCGGGCACTGAGCGGCTTTATATTGAGAGGAAGCCAGATGCATGACACAGAGACCCCAAAACGTGCCGACGCTAGGCCAGCCGAGCTCTCACACAGGTCCGTAAAGCTGGCAGCATAAAATCGGGACATCCCATTTTAAGGATTTTCTTTTTGAGAATGCATGTTTACATTCAATCAATAAAACATGTCATTGTATATATTAATGATATGTCCAGTTTTGAATATTAGATTTATTCAAGCAGTCTATCTGGCAAAAAGCCAATAAATTTGTACCCAGGCTACATCTTAAAATTTAAAAGTAAAAATTTGTCCCCATTTTGAAAGGAGGAAATACTTTAATATGTTTTATTTAACTACAGATAATATCAAGGCTAAGTAGATGACAATGATGAGCATTTGTGGATGAGAACTAGTAACGATGAAGTCGTTTTCTACTATAAAAATATGAGATCTGGAGCTAAAAATGCAGACACGGTATTAGCAACTAAAATTCTATCTCGCTGTAGATAAGATGGTATTCATAAATCATAATGAATTGCTTTGATGGCCCCTTACTGGAAAAATAATGACAAAGAGAGAGCAAATAAGAAGAAGAGAAAATAGATATCAATTTCCTATCAAGATGAGGAAACCTTGGCAATATTTAAATATTGATCAGTTACTGGGGGGGGAGAGACAATTAAATATGTAAATGAAATAGGTTATGAAATATCAACTCTAACACCAAATAATAAGGAAAACTGATTCGAACTTCATATCATTGGAGATACCGAAAAGACAACCCCCTGAAACAAGGCCCATCAACTTTGCTCGTGTGTACACACACACACACACACACACACACACACACACACTTTTCCTTTGTCCAGATCCAGCTTCCATCATTGCCTTTCACCAAGCCTTTCCCCTTTTCCTTTTCATTGTCCCTGTAAATGAGTGTCACCTTAGCTGTGAAGTGAAGGCCCAGCCATGGCCAGCAGCTTGGCACTCACCATGACAGTCCTGAAGCATTTTCCCCTGGTTGTGCTATGACCATGTCTTAAAGGATTTTTTTTTTTTCTTTGAGTTGTTGAGCTTTAAGCAAAACATTTAACTGCAGTGACTTCCAGGGGTCCAACACGGGCGTCAGAAGCCCAACAGAGTTGACGGGGCCGTGAGGAGAAGAGGCAAAAATGGAGGCTGACTGTTGGAAGGAAGAAGTCACCAGAGTGGCAAGGGTTTTGAACTTGCTCCTCAGAATTGAAGCAACTCTAATATTGAAAAGCACACAGAGCTAGGAAATCTCTTACATTTTCTCATATCAGAATAAACATGCTAATGAGACATTTACTGCATACATAAGTACTCTGAGAGAAGTAGTTTCTTCTACAATGGGCAATTACTCAGTGACTCATTTCTTTCACATAGTATGAGTGTAATAAAAATTATTCAGAAAAAATTTATTCCTTGTTGAGGAAAGTGAAGAGACCCTGAACCGTAAGGTGTTGGAGGTGGTGGAGTTGTGCAGGTCTGCAGCCTATGAAAGGCCATGGATTTCCTGACTTCTCCTGGCAACTGTCCAAAGAAACTTGCTGAGTGGGGACCATCTTTGGACCTGCATGTGGTCCTCGGCTTTCTCCGTGACAATGACAGTGCTTCACCAGTGGGCCTTGGTTGGAGCAGCACACCGGTGCTCCTGTAAAATCCTCTGAGGCCTGCTCTGTGCCCTGATGCATGTCAGGTTCTCAGTGGGTTTGGATATTGCAAGCTGCAAAGGATGTGTGGGCCATGCCATGGATCTAGATCGTGAAGAGAGGATCTTTGTAGAGGGGTTTTGCTAGCATCTATGTAGCAAATAGATGCTGATTATTTCATCAAGTTAAAATCTTAGCAAGGTTTTTCTGAAGCCTTTTCTCTATTATGGTGTGGCCCTGGTGTGGCCCTGGTGATTTTTCAGTCTTGATGTACCAGACAAGAAACTAGGCACAGGTAATTCAGTCCACACTCCCTCTGGCAGGCCAGTTTTCCTGATGAGATTGACAAGGAAATGAAAAGAAATTCACAAGGAAGGGATAAAGCCCTTGAAATGGAAAGCCTCCAGCATTTATGAGTTGTGCTGTGTGGACAGGGAGCATTTATTTGTGTTTAGCTTATTTATCAAATTTCCTTTAGTAATACCATCCTCACAGGATTTTAGGGAGGACAAAATAACCATGCACACATGAGGGAAAATAAAATGTAATTAAGTGTAATGGGACTTTGCCAATGATAGCATATTTCAAAACGTGAGACTTCACAAGTAATACTCAGGAGTAGAACAAGTGAAGCTACCTCTCAGTTTTCATTTCGGCAACATCTACCATGCATCTGTCCTGCGAGGAGAAGAACCAGGTACAGCGCCAAGGAATGCGGCCATTATCAATCAGTTAGCAGCTATTGTTTAATTTTGTAAAATCAGCATAGATTAATTTGCCAATGCACTCATGGCAGCCACAATCTACTGTAGCCTACTTAGAAAAACATACAAAGCAAGAAATCAGAGAGCATGGGATTGTGGATGCAGCTGCAATGGGTCTGCCTAGATGGTCTCTCAGGGGTGAATGGCCTCATTCAGCGACATCTGCCCTGTAACCTCTTAGCACACGCTCTACCAGAAGGGAAGTAGGAAGTTAGAGAGATCAGGCAAGACCAAGCCAGTTCATGGTCACAGAGAACAAGGGCCGAGAAGGCGAATGCTTCACTTTTCCAGGACCATGCACGTGATGTGGACCACTCGGTACGCTCTGTATCTCAAGTATATGCCAGAAAGTGATCCCGTCCCTTTGAGTCGCTTGTGTTGCTGCTTAGAACACCATCACACACTTAGGTAAGGGGAAGGGCTCGGGTGACTTTCAGTCGATGATGTTTTTGTTTGTCTGTATGCCAAGCCCTGCATTTCAAATATTAAAGAATCTCCCGGAAATTGATTCCCATCCATGGCTTAAGCCAAGCAGCAGTCTAGAAGGCATGCCCCTGGGATGTTCTACAGAATGTTCTTGTACTGCTTTCAGGGCTCATTGTAACACCGTTTCCACCAGAGATATCCCAAGTAAACTAAAAATCACAATTTGGACACAGGCACTCAAGCATTTTTAAGCAATACACACCCAGGAGAGCGCATTCATTTTGGATTTCGCTTGAAATTTTTAATGTAGAGATACATCACCGGCAGTGCATGTTAATTTAGGATGAACACCAGTTGCAGTGGTGGCAACGGTGGCCTGCTGGGCAAAGGCTCTTGGGGTGGACACCGTCTACTTATATGTGGGAGGTCTTCCCTTTGTCACACCTGCGGCATCTTGTTGGGGACTGTTGTACCCTAACCAAAGCATCTCCATCTTATTCTATATGCGCTGCTATTCTATGTCTGAATTAAACTAAAACTTTATAACTTTGTACTTATCCACTGCCTTACAGCCCCAGATGAGCTCTGTAGCCCCTATCTGATTCCTGCCAGAAGTGTACCCCCTTCCCCGCCTCTCCCTTGCCCTGAGCCCTGCAGCTCATATCTGCCCCTTCCAGGAGTGGGCTCCCCTCGTTTCTCCCTTACCCTAAGCTCTGTAGCCCCTATCTGGCCTCCCAAGTTGTACTCCCACCTCCCCACCCCTTTTGCAGTTTGCAAGCTTAAAAACCCACTGTTCTCTTGCCATGGCACACATCCTGTCACATCTTTCTGGGTGTACACCACTGGGTACCAGCTAAAATAAAGCGCTATTTTCCTTTTTGGACTTGCCTCGTTTTCTGAGTTACAGCAGGGACCATTTCCCATGCTGGGGATGTCCAACACCTGCATTCTAATCAGGCACTCGAAATCGGTGTATATTTTAGAAGTGCTTTCTGTGGCTATTATTATGCACCCCGGGCCGCCCTGGGCTCAGCTGCCGGCCTTTCCACTGCGCAGTGTGAGAGTGCAGGTCGGCGTCCACGGAAGAGGTGGAGTGGATGAGAAACTCAAAGGCAAGCTGGTAGCCCTCGGAGAGCAGCACACCACACCCAGAAGCACTTACATTTTATTCCTGGAGTTAAATTCATTCCCTTCTCCGCACTCGGACTCATGGAGCAGAGATCATTAAGAAGACTTGAGTGCCTAATTGGGTTTTGAAGGAGGTTTCTCCATTAACATTAATTAAAGTCTCCCTGGGCTCCACAAAGAGCATCTGTAGGGTGGGGGTTTCCAGGCTGGAGTTCACGTCTCCTTTCATTGCCATCCCTGCGGAGCCGGTTTGTTTGTCATCAGTGGGCATGAGTCTCAAAGGCAGCTTCAGCAGTTTCGAGGAAAACTGATGAAGTAAGGAAACCTGTTGGATAGCAGCGCAGGAGACACGCAGATTACAGAGATGCTGTGTCCCTCTGGCTTTTTCCTTGAGAAGACCAGCATTGCAGCTCTCAGCAAAACAACACAACATATTAGCGGCTGCATACTGCCCACAGGTACCTTTTCAAGGAGATATGGCCTTCCATCTTTAGGGATGAAAAACGTTTTTTTTTCTTTTTTTCTGTATTTTTAGGTAAGGGTCTACAGGGTGTTCAGGGTCTCACTACTAGATCAGACTGGTACTGATCCACCCGTTGACAGCCTTCCAAGAGCAGAGAATGCCACCGTGCCCAGTCTCAACTGCTGTCTCAGCGTGCCCCGGGGGCGGGGCTGGCAGGGCAGGCCAGGGGAACAAACCCTGGACCCCTGAGCCTGCTTGCAGGTGCTTTAATCCCCTGAGCTACTTGGCTGGCTCCAAAAACATATTTGAATTAAAATTATTACTATATTATGACTGTATTCATTTTATTGGGTTCAATAATGGGACATGCCTGACATTGAACCACTTTTTATCAATAGTAATGGCAATTTTGTGCTCTGAGTGACTGAGGCAGAAGGATTCCAAGTTCAAGGCCAACCTGGAGCACTCAGTGACTTTCTTAGCCCATGTCTCAAATTAAAAAAACAAAAACGCACTAAGGAGGGAGCTCAGAGTGAAGGCCTTGGGTTCAAAACCCAGTACTAGAGGGGAAAAAGCAGCAACTTCACATAGCTTATTAAGCTCTAAAAAGTTCAGGAAGTAAAACACATTCTCCCAGCAAGTAGGGAGCCTTCGTGTTTCTCACCCTCTGCTCTGTACTGCCTTGAAGCTGAGGGTGCTCCGCTACCCGTGCACGTGAGCCAGACGCAGACCTCAAGGCCAGCACCTGCCCGGGGGACGCCTGCTCAAGGGAAAGCCCCAAACGTGCGAGAGCAGTCTGTGTTACGCTTGCCCCCTGTGGCCTCATCTCTCCCCCCTGCCCTTCAAGTTGTAAAAAACTGCATAGTTATGTAAGAAAATGACAAACTTCAAGACAATAAATATTTATGGGTTGCCTGGAATGACTTGTGAGGAACACACAGAAGCTATGGTTGTAAAAGAGGAGAAAACCAGATGGAAATGGAAAGGAGCTCGAGAGAAAGAGGCAGGCGACTGTGCTCTAGGAAGCGAACCAAAGCTATGACTGCACGCTGACCACATTTACTGGATCAGGTCTAAGTGTAGGACACGCCTGATATCCAGCCTTGAACCTTGCAGGTTGGAGACTCCAGGGGTTGTAGTCCACCAACCGAACTAACCAGCCTCGCGTTAGAAGTGGAAAATTGGCAAATACTGTTTTTTAAACAAGTTCATGCAGGGAGAGGTCAAGAGGGGTGGGAGAATGAGCGCGAGATGATTGCTTGGTTAACAGAGCTTTGTGCAAAATTTCACACTTCTTGGTGATTTGCAAGCTCGTGCCATGTTATCATGAATGATTTTGATGGTATAGATGATTTGCAATAGAATGTGGGTACAATACACTGAAGAGTAAAGGCGGTAAGAGTGCCATGGTGTCTCCTGGGCTCATCCAAGCCGTGCTTTCCTGTGCTGGTACAGTGGGAAGCTTTGAAGCTGTACCATCTAGAAGAAAACGTGCCGCATCATGGCAGAGTTCTCCACAGCAACCCACCTCTTGTATGCCCTGCCTCTTGTGCTTCAGCATCTCTATCCATAGCGCACTTCTTGGTTTGAGCGTGAGCTCTTCCAGGCTTTCTGACTACAGTATACAAAAAGGTGCTTTTAAGCCATGGAACAATCATGTTTTCCCTTGAGACAGAGAGAGCTATTAATTGTGAGTGTGTACACTTGTAAGTGTCACCACTAATTTTTTTGCGCTTGAAGGCCCCACACAAATAGAAGGACACACAGCCTGAAGGAGCCGGGGAGGGAGCACAGAAAGTTCTGGGTGCCCTTGGGAGTCATCTAAGCCTGATGGATGATGGCACGCTGCACCCTCCAGATGCCGAGCTTGGATCTTCATTCTGGGAAAGCACTCTGGCATCTTTAAGCACTTTTAATTTTTTATTTTCTAATAATAGACTTCAAAATGGCTGCATGTCAAAGAGATGTGTTAGTACTACGATGAAAGTTAGAGTTCTTGCAATAAATAAGCCTGGATGAAGCCCTTGGGTCTAAATTTAAATACTTTCAAATACGATCTGAGAAAACAGAGTGATAAGACGTGCGTCAGTCCTGCAAATCACAGCAATTTCCTCCTTTGCAGTCGCCGTTATGCAAGCCCTGGGAAGGAAAGTGAAGGTGACAGAGCGTGTGCCTGAGTGTCCCCACCCTGGCACTGGCATCTCCATTAGGGCAGCTGAAAGCTAGCAAACAATGGGGCTAATCACTAAGGCCCTCAGATAATGGGGAGCTAGTTCCGGGATGCAGAGTCCTTGCCACCAGATAGCATCTCAGGTCATAGAAAGTGCGAGAAATGTCAGCAAAAGAGCCAAGGGAAACAGCGATGTGACCCGACGGGCTCCTTGTGTGCTGATCACCTGAGACAGTCATCAGACCTGGACACAATCGGATTCATGGTCCTAATCACAAGGCATTGTCTCAGCCTTCCAGCAGCTTGCCTGAGACCACAAGGCAGTGTTCAAGCAAGGCCACGTCCAGACCGGCCCAGGAGAGCCCGGCCTCTGCACTTCGCTTCAGTCCTTTCCTTTGGGATTCACTTCCTTATGAGGGAAGCGATAGATCTTTTGCAAAAAGGAAGGAGAGCTCAGAGGCAAGCAAGGGAGAGGAGGGCTTGCAGGAGGGACCAAGGCGTGCTAGGTCCACACACCGACTGCTGAGGGTGAGCGCCCTTGTTGCGTGCTGCAAACATGGGTTCGTAAAACAGAAGTTGGAAAGGGGAGGCTTTCTCAGTTCCATGCAATTAAGAGCTGACAGCAAACTGAAATAGTAAAATAAAAGGGGCCTGTGTTTATTCTCAATTTCGAAGAAGCTTGTATGTAAAATCAGTAAAAGCTCTGAGGTTGTAAATTGAATGTTCACATCAGGAGTATTGCGTAGACCAGCAAGAAAACTTGAAGCCATGGCACAGGGCGAGGTGAAACACAGCACAAAAGCTGGGGCCCAACCAAGACACCGCAGCACAGAGGGTGCACAGACACTGCATGCCCGAGGTAGCCACAGTCGTAAGTTAGACCAGGAAGCCTTTGCACTTTGAGCCAGAGGAAAATGCCAACTGCACACTTCACAGAAGACATGCACACGTCAGGGCCCACAGCGTGACCCCGCGTGTTCTCTGGCCATTCTTAGCTTCATGAAGTCTCAAGTTAAAATGTCTTTAAGCATGGAACTAGATATCTCACTGTTCCCAGGGGCTGGGGGACAAAAAGGACAGAAGTACGTGGCAGGGGTTTGCCTACAGAGTCCCAAAGACTCATTTCTGTCTGGCTCAGCTGCTGTTGCATAAGCAGATCTCAGACAGGAAGCACAGAAAAGTAATCGATGCAGCTAAATTGGAATCAGTGCTTGAACAACTACATTTACCCCCCAGTGCCAGCCAGAGAGGAAGAACTTAAAATCACAAGAAGACGCAGTGTGCTGAGCTCCCCACAGGGAAGCCAGCAATGAATAAAGCCCACAATTAATTTATTTCCTTGTATTAAAAATATAATTTGTTAGGGGTCGGGGAAATAGCTCAGTAGAGTAAGCGCTTGCCTGGCAAGTGCAAGGGCCTGAGTTCCAATCCTGAGTTTTGCTCCCACAAAAAATTAAAAAAATAAAACAAATTTAAAAAATTGTTATTGAAGCAGCATTAATGAATCAGTTATCACTTTAGAAACAACTAAAGTCTCCACCCAATGAAAACCAAAATTGTTGCCTTTGAATCTTACTTGTTATGACTCTGTGCATGAAATTTGTCGTTTATGGATACTGCTTGAGACCATGCTGTTTCGTAAAGTAAATCTGACCGCAACCTTACATATTGAATAGTTTCTCTCCTAGGAGATGCCCAAAGTATGATGAAACTTCAAGATAAAAAACAAAAAACAAAAACATAGAAAATAGGAAGTAGGAAGAAAGATCTCTGTAAATGGGAAGGAAGCTGAGAGGGGAAGGGGAAGTGAAGAGGGGGAAGGAAGAGATGGGAAAAGGAATGCCAGTGTGGCCCATCCCTGCTCCAGCTCCGCCTGAGAATGGAGAGAGACATCATGCGCTGCAGCATGCACTGAGGAGGAAGAGAGTGCATACTTTAAAAGTTAAAGGAAGCTATAGATAGACAGACAGACAGACAGACAGACAGATCGATCGATATATATTGGCCTCTTTCAGACAGGGTCTCCCTATGCAGTTCAGGCTGTCTTTAGCTCACTTTGTAGCCCAGGCCATGAATGCTCAATGATCTTCTTGCCTCAGCCTCCCACGTTCTGGGATTATAGGCATGTACCACCACACCCAACAGCCAACATTATATGGGCATTTTTCTCTGTTTATTTTTTTTATGCTACCAAGGTTCGAACTCAGGACCTTGTGCTTGCCAGGCAAGCACTTATTCCACCGAGCTATCTCCCCGGCCCTTACATGGGTATTTTCCAAACCACGTTAAGATAAATTATCATAGCTATGAAAAGTACAAGTGCACAACATGACTAAAATCGCTTTGAAAAGTTATTATTCATCCTCAAACCAAATGAAAAATAAATATTATGACTGCTATGCAGTCTGTGGAAAATCAGCAGCCGAAACTGATATCATATCATGCACTGCAGAACGTGAATGTTCTGTGGTATTGAGCTGGCGTAACCACATCGTTATTTGCACATGGGCTTCACACTACTGTACAGATTGCAGAAGAGACTGCATCACAACAGAAGGCAAGGACATTAATGAAAAATCTTCAAGCTTCCAGAAGCTCTTCCTAACTGTGGTTTCCAGTATTCAGAGTTTCATAGGGGAAATTAAAACATTAGGGCCACCAACATCGGATTTAAAATGGCGTTAGCACAGTTCCATAACGAGGTCTGCTTGGCCACGGCCTCTTTCTGTCACTTCCCGCTTTTCAAAAAGGCAAAAGCTCATCTTCTTGCCGTCACCTTGGCGCGAGGGCACGTTCCCTCCCAGGAAATCTGAGGGCCCTCCTGTGTCACAGGCCCAGACAGCAACCTGCGCAGATGAGCTGTTGACAAGTGGTGACCTGATTATCCTTTCACATGTCCTTGTGGTGGCAGGATTTTGTGTTCTCTGCTTTAATGAGAATTCCATTTTTATACAATCAAAGTCAAGCTGGACAGCTGTCCCTGCAGGCTGTGGGTTCTGCGGGCCCCGTCCGTCAGCAGGCCCTGTGCTCCGGGCTGTCTGCATCTTGGGGGCTGAGCAGGCTGCAGCCCCTCTCCTGCACTGAGAGCAAACGGGTTGTGCTGAGAGGAATAGCACGGGGCAGCCCCTGGAGCCCTGCTAGCATATCCAGCACAAACTGGCCAGAAAAGAAAGAAAAAACGAGGTTCTGCCACCTCCGAGCTGGCTGCTCCTAAGAACTGGTCCTTGACGTCCCTATTTTTGGCAATCACAGTTTGACTGATTGACACCCAGAATCCTTCCCCTCGATTTCAGACAGACTCGATGACATGAAAATCCCAGTGCTTGCTTCCTTGAATGCTAACGAGCCTCCTCCAGCCCCGTCTCCTCCTCCCTCTCC
>PVKN010006914.1:0-27573 GCA_004027915.1 Capromys pilorides
TTTTTTTTTTTTTTTTTTTTTTTTTTTTTTTTTTACAAGTTTCCAGCTTGAGCTAATCAGAGTTCTAGGAATCCATATTAATCCCTCAAAGAACAGCACCCTCTTCCCAAGACCTAATTTCCTCCCATTAGGCCTTACCTTTCAAAGGTTCTACTGCTTCTCACTCCCACCATACCAGGGGTCATGGACCTTCCTAGCACATGGTGTATGGTATTTGTGGGAAATACACCATATCCAAACCATCACAGGGTCTAAGATATTTCCTGTTCATGGAGAGGGTAGATGTCATCCTGTTGATAAAAGCTGTCACCAAAAGAAAAATTAAGATGGTAATAAACAATACACATATTTCTTTTAAAGATTATGAATAGCTCTTACATCAAGCAGTTCTGGTTAATGTCAGCATTGCTGCTTTGCAGCTGTTTAAAGATGCAAAAGTTTTGGCAGAGCCCATTTCCATATCTATAAATGAGTATAAGGAGAATTATACCTGTCTCATAGAATCATTGTTAGGATGAGATGAAATATGCTTAAGAGATTTAGCACAGAATCGGAAGGAAGCAGTAAATGTCGGCTATTAAGAATTCCAAGCCATGGGGCCGGCGAGATGGTTCGGTGGTCTAAAGCGCCTGCTTGGAGGGCTTAGGCAACTGCGGGGACTGCAGTTTGATCCCCGGCACCACATGCTGCGCCAGCGCCACCACCAGGGCAGGCTGAGCCAGCCACAAAATGAATAAATAAAGAAACAAACAAACACAACAAGCAAACAAATAAATAAAATTTAAAGAAAAAAAAAAAAAGAATTCCAAGCCAGGCAGGGTGGTACATACCTGTCATTCCAGCTACTTAAAAGGCTGAGGCGGGAGGATTATAAGTTCAAGGTCAGCCTGGACAATTTAGCAAGACCATGTCTCAAAAAGGACTATCTCAATGGAAGAGCACCTATACAGCCAATCCCCAGCACCACAAAAACAAAAAACCAAACCAGAATTTCACCTAGTAAAATACATTAATATAGAGACGTTAGAGAATATATATTTGATATAACTGCTGATAATTACTGCAATACTATTTCAAAAGAAAAAGAGTAACCTTTCACATGGAAAGTTCCTTAACCTCCTAACAAAGAAGTGGCAATTAAAGTAGCAAATTAAACTTGTGGACAAGCTGAAGGTAGACCAGATGCCAAGAAGCCTGTGCCTTTGTGGCACAACAGAAGGTCCTTGGAGAGCCCAGAGTGACCAGACCTCACATTCTGTAACCTGGCAATTCCATTTAGGAAACTAGAACAGTTGATACCAGGGTGTGCAGCACTAGGGTTAGGTGACATCGGAGCTGGCCTCTGATCCAGAGTGGAGGGTGCCATACTGGCAGGCTGGATAACAGGCTGATTTTTTTTTTTTTCTCCTCTCCCCCTTTTCCCAGCCAAACTCCAGGCTGCCGTGGTATTGAACCCTGGCTACTCCTCTATCCCCCCTGTTTTCCAGCTGTGTCTGAACTGGAAAGGAGAGAAAACCAACAGCAACGATGACAATATTCGGGTAAGACCCACAGAGAGATGAGAGGAGAAATAGCCCCCTAGAGGGATGGATTGTGGCTGAACCTGCATCATTTCCTGGAACGGAGGGGCTGGCTGGATATGGAGGATATGCAGGATATGCTGGGCCCTCTGTTGGTATAAGAGAAGAAAGGGCCTAGACCAGTGATCGCAAACCTTTTAGAGACCCAAATGTCTAAACTGCAATCCAAAACCCACTAATCACAAAATGGTAACACTGCAATTAAACCTGAATACTCAGGGGTTTTCGTTTTTTGTCTTTTTAAGACAGGGTTTCACTGTGCAGTTCAGGCTGGTCTTACTTTGTAGACCAGGCTGGCCTCAAACTCAAAATGATCCTCCTCCAGCCTGCCAGTGCTGGGATTACAGGCGTGTGCCACCATGAACACTGAGTTTTAGCTTAGAAATAAAACAGCATGGTCATCCTGGAGTGAGTTGGTTCATATGCTGACAGAGAGATGTGTAGCATGCATGGCATAGGTTCACCGACTCTGGCGTAGACTCATCTCACCTGCTTACCTACCTTGCATCCCACAGGTTTCCCATTTGTAAAATAGTTGCCTTCAAAGGTCCTCTCGGGCTTCTGTAAAGATATGAATGAACTCAGAAACATTCTAGAAACTGCAGTGAGTTGACTATATGAGTTAGATGGCTCTAGCTGTTACTTATGGTCATGCTTGTTGATGGCTTTGGTAGAAGCCTTCTGACTATAAACCGTGTTTAACCCTAGCACCTTTGGACTTGGGTCTTGAGAGTCTTTCTCTACACATCTGTCTCTGGCTGTGGTTATTTGAAGCAAGGAAGGTTATTAGTCAGAGTCAGGAAGACTCCAATGTGTTGAGTAGGGTCCCCCGTTCAAGATAGTCCAACTCCATCTCAGGCCCAGCTATAGTAGTTGTACCAGCCACAGTTCCTGTGGTGCCTTTGTGTACATCTGGGGACATAAGCCAGGTCAGAAGCTAGAGCTGAGGCACTGGCTTTCACACCCTTGCAGGCCATGGAGAGCGAGGTCAATGTGTGCTACAAAGAGCTTTGTGGTCCTCGGCCCAGTCACCAGCTCTTGACCAACCAGCTGCAGCGGCTCTGTGTGCTCCTAGACGTCTACCTAGAGACTGAGAGCCACGATGACACTGTGGAGGGGCCCAAGGAGTTTCCCCAGGAGAAGATGTGTCTGCGGCTTTTCAGGTAAGAGGAGAGATGGGGCTCTGACTTCTCCTGGGGACCTGGGGCAGAGATCAGAGCCCTGTAAGGTATTAGGTCTCAGTGAGCAGGGCCTGATGAGAGCATGTGCTCTTGCAGTACACTTACCTTTTCATAACAGAAATTAAATCCTGCTGCTGGATTTCCTGGAGGAGCTTGGTCCCTCCTGGAAGCTTCCTCTGCAGCTTTATTCCACTTCTTCACCATCACTCTCTAGAAGGCATTGCCCAACCAGGTCAGCGGAGCCAGGCCACGAACCAAGAGGATTTGGCTGAACTCTCAGTACTTTCTGTGGAAAGCAGTAGTTTTTTTGCTTTTTATTACCAAATAGCAATTTTAAACTAGTACTTCCCCACGGCCCCCAGGAGTCACTGTAGTCCGTAGTGGATGACATGCTCAGCAGTGAGCAGTCAGGCATCCAAGAAGGAAGAGCTCCCAAGGAAGACAGTGAGTGCAATGTCCACAGAAGAGTCACTTCTGCTAGGTGATGGAAGATGCATGTCCTAGCTCATGATGAGTCAGATACTCATGTGAAGTTTCCAGCTGATGCAGACACCATAATATGCCACTAGGACCTAACGTCTTGGTGGTCAGAGCATCTGGACTCACTACATCTTTGGTTGCTTTTCCTTTCTCTCTGCTGCTGGGTTGTTTCTTTCCCTCTTGTCCCTTAACTCATGTTCTTGTTTCAAAACTGCAGAGTCAGCTGGGTGTGGTGGCACACACCTGTAATCCCAGCACTTGGGAGGCTGAGTCAGGAGGATTGATGCGAGTTCAAGACCAGCCTGGGCTACAAAAGTGAGCTCAAGGCCAGTCTGAACTGCATAGTGAGACCCTGTCTCAAAAAGACAAAAGCAAAAAAAAAAAACAAAAACAAACAAACAAAAAAAAACACAGAGTCTCCTACTCTGAGTAAGAGGTTGTAGAGGAGCAGAGTTTGGGCCTTGATCTTTTTGGTCAGGTACCCTCTTTGTTCCTGTCAGTCTGAGTGGTGATTAATTAGGGCCAGCCAAATAGCTCAGCAGATTAAAGCACCTGCAATCAGGCACAGGGGCCCAGTGTTTGATCCCTGGGCCTGCCATGCCAGCCCCGCCCCCAGGGTGTGCTGAGACAGAAATAGATACTGGACGTGGTAGTGAGTGCCTGTAATCCCAGCACTTGGGAGGCTGTAAACAGGCGGATCACTATGAGTCTGATTCCATAGTGAGACCCTGAATACCCTGTAGGTCTTCCCTAAAATATAAAAAAAAAGAGTGGTGATTTTTTCCCCTCTGTGTCCTCAAATAGTCACTCCTAGCATTCTTCCCCCTGATTTGGCACCTCCTCTTGTCTGGTGTATTGTGTTGTCTGGTAATAAACAACTCCAGTCCCTGAGGCTGCAGAGAGGCAGAGCTGGCAGCTGGACACAGGTGCCTTCTAGGACTTGTGCTCCCTATTGGGTTTGTGTGAGACCTCAGCGTGTCACACCCTCCCAGCCCACTATATCACATCTCCAGGGTGGGAACTCCCCCACTGCCTGTGCTTATTTCCTTTTCTCAAATACTTCTCAAAGAACCTGTTTTCTGATGTGCCAGCTCCTCTGTTAGTACTCTAGGAAGGTGCTCTTTTGATGATTCAGATCTGGCTGACTCTGTAAGTGCTGGGCTGGAGTTGTGAGGCTCTTGGCGTAGGGTCCAGCTCACCACTTCAAGTAGGGATTGGGCCTGAGGGCCAGGATGTAGAGTGCTGGTGCAAACAGCTAGAGACCCCTGGCTGGGAACTGTCAGACTGAGGCTCTTCCATTAGTACTGTGCCTAGATTTTGCCCTTGGTGACAGTATCCTTCTGGTGTTAGGTGCCATATGATATCTTGGATTTGAGCCAAGCTTTTGGGGCCACAAAAAGGCTCCTGTTTTGTGTTGAGTCTGGCCTGTCTGTGCTTCAGTTTCCTCATCTGTAAAACACCACCTCTCTCATGTTGTAGGCAGGATAACATTCAGTGAGCTGGAGTGTATAAAGTGCCAAGCAACATAGTATGGGCCAAATATGCACTCACCACTGGTGACACTTCCTCTTGTCTGGTGTCTGTAATAACCTTTCTCCCCTCTATGTCTCACACAGACTTGTACATGCACACAAACATACACATGCACAGACACATGCATGCACACATATACCCAGTGTCCCTTGAAACCAAGGACATCACCTTCTGGTTCCCATTGGATGTCAGTTAGACAGCCCTGGGTGGCATCTCTTCCCTGTATAGTGGTGTGGAAGATGCCTATGAAATTTGGGAACCTACAATACAACTACAGCTTGTTAAAGAGTCTGGACATGGCTCTGACCCTTCCCAGCCATGGCTCTCAGCCTTCCTGTGGCAGACAGCCTTTGGCATCAAGACTGGTTTCTGCATTTTGGCTCTTCTTCCTGGCCTATGGTGTTGAGCAGGCCCTGCACCTCCCTCAGCCTCTGTCTTCCTCTACAAAATCTATAAAATGGTAGAAGTGGTGCTTACAAACTAGTAAGGAGAAATTTGTAGCTCTTGATAGTGCATATTCTCAGTTTCAGGCTCCTGCCTGGAAGAAGGATTTTTAACTTTTTCTTTTATTTTTTGATAGAAATATAAAGTATATTTGTGGTTAAGGATATAAACTACACTCTAAAATCTGGGGGTCCCCAAATCCTATCCCCAAAGTATCCCCTGTCAGGGCCCTGCCAGGTTTGTGTTCACACATCTGCAAGCACGTAATGACATTTTCACAAAGATAGCATCCCACCTTACTCTACTGTGGTCTGCTTTTCTCACAGTCCTCTGTCACCTAATTCAGCGCCCCGCCTCCCAACAGCTGCATGGCATTTTTTGTGTGAATGAACTGTGATTTTATCAGTTCAGAAGTCATGATGTTAACTGCTCTCCCTTCTCCTGTTTCTCTAGGGGTCCAAGCAGGATGAAGCCATTTAAATATAACCATCCTCAGGGATTCTTCAGCCATCGCTGACCTCCCGCTCAGCCACTTGCTTCCCTCAAGATCTTGCCCTCAAGTACCAGGCTTCTGCTTTCTGCTTTCACATGTAACTCTTTGTAGTCTCCAAGGACAGTAGCCAATTAAAGTGTCACCTGATGAAATGCCCTTTGTCTGTGGCTTCTTTGGGAGGTAGCTTTGCAGCTTGGAAGAGCAGCTGGGAGCCACCTTCCAGTGTGAAAAAAAAAAGCATTTATGGATGGGCTTTGTAAAGTGGCCAAGAGAGCAGAGTACAGAGAAAATCTGACTCTACAGAAAGATGCCAGCCTCTTGACCTTATTTGTCCTTGTTATCTTGGAATTTATTATCCTAAGTCTCTGTCATCAAGTTGCAGGAGAAGCCAACATCAGCAGAACCAAAACTTTCCCCGTTCTCTGCTCTTTCTACTAGTCCTGTCATTGCCTGATGACCAGGTTCTTCTTGATGACTGGATGTTTTAAACATCTGATAGTATAGTATGGACAAAAGGTAAGTACATCCCAGATAGTCATTCTAAATCTTGCAAGAATTCCAGTCAATGAGAATAATGTTGGAGAGGCCTGTGTAGGCTAGCTGACCACTAAATACTATCCTCACCACAGCCTGAAAGTGAGACCAAGTGACATTTGAGGAAAATCTTAGCTTGCCCTTAACCACCCAACAGAAAAGTTTAACCATGAGACATAAAAAGTAAAGCTAGAGGGGCTGGGGAGATAGCTCTGTGGCACAAGTGCCTACCTGGCAAGTACATGGTGGTGAGTTCAAACCCTGGTCACACACACACATAAAAAGTAAAGCTAGAGGGGCCAGGGAGATAGCTCCATGGCACAAGTGCCTGTCTCGCAAGTGCAAGGTCATGAGTTTGAACCCCAGTCCTGCCAAAAAAAAAGTAAAGCTGGATTATTGTGTCGAGCTGTAAAATGCTTAAATCAATAGCTTCCAACATGGCCAGGTCTGCCAGTAACCCGCTACAATTATGGAATATTGGACTATGTATACAACTACTTTATCTTAGTTCAGTGAGAAGAAATTTTTATGTCAATAGTGATTAGAAAAATGATCATGTCTGCATCCTGTGCTCTATTACAAGGACAACAATATGCATTATATCAATTATTGGGAATGTACTATGTGTTTTGAAACTGTCGCATTGTTACTTCTTATTAAAAGTAATTATGAAATCTTCATAGTAATGCCATGCTAAGTGCCTCAAAAAATGCTATGACTGTTAAAGGATTCAGAGGAGAGATTTCAAAGGCCAGGAATATGTTTGCAAAATTACCCTTAGTAATCCTGAAAAAAAACAATGTGAAACATGACATAGATTTTTGTTGGACAGTTTTGTTAGAAAAATTATATTCCACTGACATCCCCTAAGAAAAATCAATTCTTCCATATTGGGGTGGGGGGGGTGTCTCACTAAATTGTCTTGATTTTGGGATTTTTCTGCCTCAAGTGTCTCATGTAGCTAAGATTACAGTTGTGTGCCACCATGTCTAGCTTCTCCATTTTGTAAAATACAGCTCAGTGGCAGCGTATGTGGTTAGTATGCATAAGGCCCTGGATTCAATCCTCAGCAACACACACACACACACACACACACACACACAACATAAAAAGTTAATTATTCTATAGCTGAAGTTGTAATCTAGTTTGCTAACTTCAAAACAAGATGAATCTTACTTTTTGTGGTAGTCCCTAACTTCCCACCATAGCAATGAAGTCTCTGTTATAAGCATATTTATTCACAGTGGAATTTTTCTGATGATCCTTGGATAATAACAGACGCCTGGCATAAAAGCAATTTCTCCTGCTGTCTCAACAGATCACTGAGCATCGCAGGGGCAAGGATTATGAGAAAGCTAGGAGAGCCCTGTCAGGGCCCTTCATTTTATAGAAGGAAGCAAGAGCCCTGAAAGGAGAATGGTACCTTAGGTGCTACTGAATGGCTACTTACGATATCCTTCATCTTGGATGCATCATGCCTTTGAATATGCAAGTTAGGAATCCTCCAGGCCAGAGGTTCTTGAGCTGCATGTGAGTCATGTATTCTGGGAGCTGATCAAAGATACACACTTCCAAATCCACTCCAAATACTCTGACTTAGTTGACCTGAGATGGGCCAAGGAAATGTATTTTTAACTAGCTCCCCAGGTGCAGTTTGCCCTAGTCTGTTTTTGGAAGACGCTGTATTCCCTTCCAGATTGTGTGAACAGCTCCCCCTCTCCTCACTTCTGCAACAAGCCTCTGGGTGCTTCTCTCCACGTAGCAAAGTATCCTTGTCTTTTTCCTGACCTACTTGCCTGGGACTTTGTCCCTGCTAGCATTCTCTTGGTCTGGCCACCTTCAGGCCTGTGTCTCCCTGTGCTGAATCAGATTAAAATAGGACCTAAAAATAATTTCTCTAATGGCCCCTGCATTGCAGCCTCCGCTTCTGTTCTTGGCTAGAAGGTGGCAGACTGACTCAGCGAAATGCTCGTCTCCAGAAGGAAGTGAGAGCTCAGCTTGTGATGGCTGGAATGGGGTTTTGCTCCCTAGGCAGCTATGTAGCCCTTCATCTGCTGGTGAGATTTTCTCTTTTCAAAGTAGTAGGCTGAGGGGCTGGGGAGAGCTCCATGGCACAAGTGCCTGCCTGGCAATTGCGGTCGTGAGTTTGAACCCCAGTCCCGCCAAAAAAAAAAAAGGCTGAACAAAGATTCTCCTACCCTGTACATAGGTCTTAAAGCAGATGAGAACCCCAGGACAATCCAGACACTTTTGAGTTACTTAAGCTATTTATTCATGTTAAGGTGGGCAGACTGGCTTGGGAGGACCTAGAAGCTTCTTCCTCAGCTGCAATTGTCCATAGCTTTTCTTGGAATTCAGGGGCACACTGGAACCCCTCGCTGACATACCACCACTTGCCACACGCAGGACTCATCCTCTCTTTCTCTCTCTCTTCTGTCTTTTTTTTTTTTTAATAGTTTAAAGTGTTTAATTTCTTTTTTTTTTTTTTTTTAATTTTATGTATTTATTTATTTGTTTGCTTGTTGTGTTTGTTTGTTTCTTTATTTATTCATTTTGTGGCTGGCTCAGCCTGCCCTGGTGGTGGCGCTGGCGCAGCATGTGGTGCTGGGGATCGAACCGCAGTCCCCGCAGTCGCCTGAGCCCTCCTAAGCAGGCGCTTTAGACCACTGAACCATCTCGCCGGCCCTGTCTTTTTGAGACAGGGTCTCGCTATGCAGTTCAGGCTGGCCTTGAGCTCCCTTTTGTAGCCCAGGCTGGTCTTGAACTCGCACCGATCCTCCTGCCTCAGCCTCCCAAGTGCTGGGATTACATGCATGCTCCACCACGCCCAGCTTCTCTCCTTTTTTTGAGACACAATTTCACTCATTTGACAAGGCAGCCTTGAACTTTCAATCCTGCCTTGGCCTCTTGAGTAGCAGGGATAAACATAATACCACACCTGACTGCCTTTTTAATGCTATTTATTTTGCAGTACTGGTGATTGAATTCAGGGCTTCACTTACTCAAGCCAGGCAGACACTACCACTGAGCTACACTCCTGTCTCATTGCTCTTTATTCCTCCAGTACTAGAAATTGAACCCAGGGTCTTCACACTGAGCTACCTCCTCAGCCTTGTGATTTATTGATTGATTGATTGATGATCAAGACAGTTTCCCTAAGTGGCTAAACTCTCGATGCTGGGCTCAAACTCCAAATCCTGCCTCACCTCCCAGAGGGTTGCAGGCATGTGCAGCTACACCCAGCTCACCCTTGTCTTTTTCAAGCTAGGTGCCATCTGTGTTCCCAGATGTGTTCTTTTTTTTTTCCCCCCCAGTATTGGTGAATAGTGCACTTCACCACTGAGCTATATGCCCAGTCCTTTTCATTTTTTATTTTGAGACAAGGTCTTGCTAAGTTTTCCAGGCTGACTTTGAACCTGCAATACTCCTTCCTCCATCTCCGGAGTAGGTGGAATTACAGGCATGTATTGTGTGCCAGCCCCTCTTGTTTTCTTCCCAGCTTTCTCTCATTTTCTCTATAAATCCAAAAGACTTTATTTCAGGGGTGGTTTTGCTGATCACTCTAGTGAAATAAAGCTAGGAAAAGCTATCTGTGGAGTGAGCAGAGCTTCCAAAGGAGCTTTATGCCTGTCAGTATAGCCCATACTCTGCCCTTTCCATCTATTCAACAACCTCTCCAACAAGAACAACCATTAACCATTTATTCTGGGCTAGGCTCTGAGCCAATCGTGGTTCTACATTCATGTCCTACTTAATTATATCAGGTTACCAAGGGCCCACATTCCTTTTGTTCTTACAGAGGAGAAAACCGAGGCTCAGCATTAAATGACTTGTCCCTATTCATGCATCTCCTGAGCAGCTCACCCATTGTTTGAGTCAGCACAAGTTGGTTTTCTTCTATAGCTTCTTGTCTGCTATAGTAGCTTCAGGCTTAATGCCCAGACAGGCAGGCTCTCATGCTGCTCAGTTCATTTCAGCAGCATGACTTGTTTGTTTCAGTGCACCACTTTAGTATGGTAGGCAGGAACCACAGCTTGGTGTCAGACAGACCCACCTGGGTCCTCATTGTACCCTGGAGCAGCTGCATGACCTGGGGAAGGTTGCTTGATTCAGTGCAGGCTCTGAGGGATCTCATCTGGAACTGGGGTAGCTATAGAATTCACAGGGTGCTTATGGGGATTAAGTATCATCTCTCTTAGTAACATACCTAGCATCTAGTACTGCTCAACAAGCTCCTGCCCCTGACCTCTTAAGTTTCCACCTAGAGAAGGGGTCTTTTGAAGGAAGAGGGCCTTTCCTACTGGGTCCACTATTCCTCTGCCGAGACTTCCCAGGCTCTAGAAACATAGCTTTCTGACCTGGTTCCTCTTTACACTAAGTTCAACACCTATACCACATATACAAAAAAACCTGTCAAAAACCAACCAAACAAAAAAAGGTCTAAATGATGACTTTATACTTCTGCTGTCAATTGCAGTTTTATGCTAAAGTAACTGGTGGGCCGGGGAAATAACTCAGTGGTCTAAGCACCTGCCTGGCAAGTGCAAGGACCCGCGTTCAATCCCAGGTATTACATGCCATGCTGGCCAGCCCAGCGCTGGGGAGGCTGAGACAGAAAGATCACTACAGTCTGAGCTATATAGTGAGACCCTGTATCAAATACACAAATGCATAAATATATATATATAAAATAACTTGGTCTTCATCCCTTCATTGTGGACTTTTATATTACACTAATCCATTTGCAGAACTACACTGCTTTGTGACTCACTGCAATCCTCAGAGCCTAATGTCACCCTGGTTTTAGAGTGGACTCCAAAACCTATTTTGTGTCATAGAAGTAAAGGCCAACCTGCCATTGCTGTGCCAGCTGGGCTCCTTGAGGGCTCAGCAGTATTTCTTCCATCAAAGTCCTCACAGATGGCCTGATCCGGTGTGTGCCTTAGAGCGGAGCTCACAGTCAAGCCAATGGCAATAGTTGCCACCTGAGCCATTACGCTGCTGCCAGAGTGCAGCCGCAGATGCTGAGCTGCTGGTGCTGGCCTAGGTGCAAGTCCGTCTGAGGTGCTCAAGGGCTGGCATGGGAAGAAGGCTTTGGCTTCCACATAGCATCCCTGAGTGCACAGCAGCATCTAGAAGTACAAACCTCTGAAGAGCTTGGTAGCTTCTGCAAATCGAGAGCCAACTTGTAGTTTTTGTTGTTGTCGTTTTGTCTTTTTGAGACAGGGTCTCGCTATGCAGTTCAGTTTGGCCTGGAGCTCACTTTTTGTAGTCCAGGCTGGTCTCAAACTCACACTGATCCTCCTGCTTCAGCCTCCCAACTTTTAGTTTAATTATTGTTACCATCGTGTTTCTATTTGTTGTTGATTTCTATCCTAATCTTGTTGTGGATTTACTGAGTTCTTTTTCAAGGGAAAAATTAGATTATTGATTTAAAGTATTCTTTTTTTTTTTTTTTTGCGGAACTAGGGATTGAACTCAGGCCCTTGCGCTTGCCAGGCAAGCGCTTATTCTACTAAACTATCTCCCCAGCCCTTATTTCTTCTTTTTAAATGTAGGCATATACAGCTACAAGTTTTTCTCTAAGTTGTATTGTTTTAGCTGTATCCCATAAGTTTTCATTCATCTCCAAGTATTTTCTAATTTCTGCTATGATTTCTTTCTCAAACTACTAGTTATTTAGCAGTGTTTTTAAAAATAATTTGCACATATTTACAACTTTTCCAAATGGTTTTCTGTTATTTACTTTCTACTTTCACTGTTATGATTAGAGAAGATAATGTATACCTTGTGTGATTTTAATCCTTTTAAATTGGTTGAGGCTTCAAAAGTTTTTTTAAATATTTTTATTTTTATGTATTTAGTACAGGGTCTACATGGTCTCATTGCACAGATCAGACTCATAGTGATCCTCCTGTTTTCAGCCTCCCAAGTGCTGGGATTACAAGTACACACCCAGTCTCAATCACCATCTCAGTGCACCCCAGGGGCAGGGCTAGCATGGCATGCCAGGATGGAACCCAGTCCCTGTGCCTGCCTAAGCAGACTCTTTAATCCGATGAGCTATCTGGCCTGCCCTTCAAAAGGATTTTTTTTTTTTTTTTATGGCCAGCTCAGTCTGCCCTGGGGGTGAGGCTGGCGCAGCATGTGGTGCAGGAGATTGAACCGCTGTCTCTGCTGTTGCCTAAACTTGCCTAAGCAAGCACTTTAGACCACTGAGCCATCTCCCTGGCCCCAAAAGTTTTTTTTTTTTAAGATTAAAAAATTATTTTTTATTTGTCAAGTAACTTTTAAATTGCACACAGAAATGGCAAAGCTTATATATACTTGTTATTGGTTTGGCTGGATGTGGTGGTACACATTTGTAATCCCAGCACTTGGGAGGCTGAGGCAGGAGGATCCCTCTAAGTTTGAGGCTGGTCTGAACTATATAGCGAGTTCAAGGTCTGCCTAAACTGCACAATGAGACCCTACCTTTAAAGGAAAAAAAAATACGTATGGTTTGTGTCTAGATGTCCCCTCAAAGCCTCGTACAGTCATAGGTGAAGCTTTTCAGAAGTGGCTGAATCTAAAGTATATGCTGCTTGGATTAGTGTGTAATGCTGTCATCAAGGGTGTTTAATTACTAAATTAATCCACTGATTGATTTGGCATGGTTCTGGGTGTGGATAATGGGAAGTCTGGGTGGTATCACTTAAAAGGCAGGGATAAAAGGAGATGCAGCCAGCTACTACTACTGCTGCTCACTGTGTACTTGAACTTCGCTTTCTCCTGCCTGCTTGCCTTAGACTGTTTGCCCTCTGTGGTGCCCCTCTGCCATGCACCCTGCCTTGGAACAAGCCAACTGCGGACTGACGCCTGTATTACTGTGAGATGAAATAAACCTTCTCTACAAGCAGGTACAGGGGCAGGGGTGGGGGGTGTTCGATCCCTGGTGAGCCATGGCGGCCCTGCCCCTGGGGCAAGCTGAAATGGCAATTGAGACTGGACATGGTGGCACGCCCCTGTAATCTCAGCTCTTGGGAGGCTGTAAACAGACGTATCATTAGAGTCCAATCTTGTAGTGAGAGGCTGGCAAGATGGCTCAGTGGTCTAAAGCACCTGCTTAGGCAAGCTTAGGCAACCACAGGGACCACGGTTGGATCCCAGGCACCACCTGCTGTGCCAGCCCCACCCCCAGGGCAGGCTGAACCAGCCATGATATTAAAAAAAAAAAAAAAAAAAAAAAAAAAAAAAAAAAACAAAAAAAAAACAATCTTGTAGTGAGACCCTGAACAGCCTGTAAACCCTTCCCTAAAACACACACACACACACACACACACACACACACACACACAGAAACTGAAATTGTAAATAAAATCTGCATTTAAAAAAAACAAACAAACCTTTTCTACTTTTAACTTTGGGTCTCAAGTATTTTGTCCCAGCAACAAGAAAAGTAACTAACATAATACTAAACACTTTGCCTGGCAAGTGCAATAGTCATGAGTTTGAATCTTGATCCCATGAAAAAAAATACTGAACACTAATTGGAAATATTTTATGAACAGCCAGTACAATGGTTTCCTTTTTTGGGGGAGTACTAGACTTGAAAATTGGACAATGCACCAATGAGCTACATCTTCAGTGATATATATATATATTTTTTTTTGGCAGGGGGCGGGGTCCTGCTAAATTGCCCAGGCTAGCCTTGAATTTGTCATCCCTCCTGGCTCAGCCTCTTAAGTAGCTAGAATTCCAGGCATGTGCCACCATGTCCCAGTTTGTGCTACCATGCCCAGTCTTAATCACTGTCTTGGGGCAGGGCTGGAAGGGCATGTGGTGCCAGGTATCAAACCCCAGTCCCTGAGCTCAGCCTAAGCAGGCACTTTAATCCACTGAGCTATCTGGCTGGCCTGAGGCTGGGTCTTCCTAAATCACTTAGTCTGAAGTTGAACTTGTAATGCTTCTGCCTCAGCCTCCCAGAATACTGGAATTACAGGCATGCCCAGCTCCAATCTTTTTAGCTAGAACATCTCTATTATCAAAAGAATATCCTAATTAAGAAATTAAATCTAATTAGCATGGGATAACCAAGATAAAACCTCATAATGTGAGAGCTCTGTTTAACATCTATGTTCTAATTGAGGGAATTTGTTTGACTCATGCTGTTAATAATAGATACATTTGCCAAATAGCTTATACACAAGCACATAAGCAAAAGTGAATTAGTATCAGATATAAAAGATACATTAGGGCTGACCAGATAGCTCAGAGGATTAAAGCTCCTGCTTAGGCAGGCACAGGGACCAGGGTTCAATCCCCAGTATGCTGTGCCAGCCCCGGTTCCCCAGGACACGCTGAGACAGCGATTGAGACTGGCATGGTGACATGTGCCTGTAATCCCAGCACTTGGGAGGCTGCAAACAGGAAGATTGCTGAGTCTGATCTGTGCAGTGAGACCCAGTAGACCCTGTACTAAATACACACACAAAAAAAATACATTAATATATGGGCAAGTATGTTCAAAGGCAATAATACCTCATCTTATGGGCATTACAAATGTGGCCAGAGGTGCACCTTTTGGAGTCCAGGCTCAAGATAAAGATGGAATGACCAGGCCTAAGATAAACTGTAACCCCTGGTCTAATGAAGTCTAGACATCAGTCACCTCAGTGGTCAACCAAGACCCTCTGACTCATCACTTTCTATAAAATTATTTGTTCTTTCTATGCGCACTTACTATATGTCTTGCTTCCCCACTGGAAAACAGGAGCAGCTATGCTTATAATCCTATTGGTTGATCATAGTTGTAACCCACATGGCTATGGTCTATAAAATTACCCCTGAGAAGGGTCCTTGGCTTCAGGTCCTTTTTGCTTCTCAAGAGCTATAGCTCTCCATCTCAATAAATATTTCCTACTCTTAACCTCCATTGTTCTTAAAATTCATGGTTGTATGTATGTATGTATGTATGTATGTATGTATTTAGTATAGGCTCTACAGGGTCTCACTATGTAGATTGGACTCATAGTGATCCTCTTGTTTTCAGCCTCCCAAACACTGGGATTACAGGCATTCTCCACCACACCCAGTCTCAATCACTGTCTCAGTGCACATCAGGAACAGGCTGGCAGGGCACGTTGAGAATGCTCATGAATATGGAAAGCTCCAAAACATCCCTTGGGAGTGGATCAGAATCCCCTGGAACACTGCTGTGGAGCTGCCAGTGCTTCTGTGCTTTCCTCCCACAAGGTACTTGAACATGGAAGACTTCTCTGCCCCCTCCTCTGATATTAGGTGTTGCCGGTGAGTTGCTTTGTCTAACGATTCCCAGCAAATTTGGAAGCACGGGTCTGGATAGTGTAGCCAGTCGGAGTGTAATGCACGAGGCCCAGGGACAGCTGCGGTATGGCAGCTTCACCTATGGGCTCTCTATTTATTGCTTTGTCCCTTTTAATGCTATTGATTGACCCCTAAATGAACTCTATGATGGAAGAGGGATGGAAGTTAATAAAGATCATGGTTACACATGTGGTCTTCTTTTTGCTAAGGTGATTGATGGCGCACGAGATCCCACTGACTATCCTAAATAAAGCTGACTTGTTTCAGAGGTTCTTTGCTCACTGAGAGTGTAACCTCAGTGGGTCCTCTGAGCCACCTTCATCGAATCTTTTTGTCGCTCCATTCAGCTCCGACACATAGTTTTACAACAGGATAGATCCCTTATTAGGTCAGTTCTTGATATTTTGAATTGTCTTGTTGAAACAGGGTCTCATTATGTAGCCCAGGCTGGCCTCTTGCACTGTTCCTCTTGCCTCAAACTTGAGAGCACCACCATTCTTGGCATTAGTTTGGTTCTTGAGTGAGCACAGTGTTTTCTTTGTGTTAGGTCACTGAAATGTAGTCATTCATTTTTGCAGGCTTATCTATTATTTTATTTATTTATTTATTTATTTATTTAGGTTTATTTGAGAATGGGTCTTGCTATGTAGTTCAGATCAACCTTGAATTTACTATGTAACTAGGCTGGCCTCAAACTGAGTAATCCTACCTCAGCATCCAAGTGCTGGGATTACTGTATCCCCACACTCAGTTTATTTACTTTTATGCACCACAGATTGAACCTAGGAGCACTGTACCACTCAGGTAGCCTCCTCAGCCCTTTTTAATAATAATAATATCATTATTATTGTCATTATTATTTTGAGATAGGGTCTCACTAAATTGCTGAAGCTGGTCTCAAACTTGCCACCTTCCTACTTACGTCTACCGAGTACCTGGGATTATAGGCATGTGCCACTGCATTGAGCTCTAATCCATCCTTTTGGAAATAGTTTTCCTGGGGGAAAAAAAAAATGAAGGATGTTTTTCATTAACCCTGTGTTTGTTAGCCAGACACACTCCTAAAATAGCTCCTTTGCACATATTGTTTGTATCCCTAGGGATTCTGGCTTCTGACAAGCAATTCTTGGCAAATCGACTTGATTGTGTCTTCCAAGATTTGTTCTCTTGTCTTCCCAGAGGGAAAATGGTTTCATTTGACAGATGGCTGAAGTCAGTCCTGGTTGGTCCAGGCCATCTAATTGTATCTTGCATTGGGAGCAGGCCCACTTAGGAGAAAGCAGAGAGGCAGCTAGGTCAGGCCGTGCTGCCCTCTCTGGTATATTTCCGAATGTTCTCATGAAGGGAACACTCCAGATACCCTCAGCAGCTGATTTTGCCATATGGTATGTTTCCAGAGAGGACAAAGGAAGGATAGAATAAAGAGGAGGCTAAGGCAAGGGGGTCAGAGTTCCAGATCAGCCTTGACCACTGAGTGAGACTCTGTCTCTGATACATAAATAAAAAGGTCAGGGGATATTGTTCTGTGGCAGTGTTTTCCTAGCATACATGAGACCCTCAGTTCGATCCCACGCCTGCTCTCCCTGTAAATCTGTATACCTGTAGTCCATATGCCTCTAACACAAATGGAAAAGTATGGCTCAGCATCAATTGTTGATACTTTTCAGACTCAGATCCCCCTGGCCTCAGTTTCCTCATCTCATTAATTAGGAAACTGGACTAGATGCTGGTTTTTTATCCTTTATGGTTTTTTTGTTGTTGTTGTTATTGTTGTTTTGGTGGGACCAGGGTTCAAGCTCATGACCTTGCACTTGCCAGGCAGGCACTTGTGTCATGGTGCTCTCTCCCCGGCCCCTCCTTTATGTTTTGACTGATTGCAGTCTGCTTTTTTTGTTTTTGGAGTTGGGGAAGGGTCTACAGGATGTTCAGGGTCTCACTACTAGATCAGACTCCTAGTGATCTGTCTGTTTACAGCCTCCCGAGAGCTGGGATTATAGGCATGCGCCACCATGCCCAGTCTCAGTTGCCTTCTCAGTGCTCCCCAGGGGTGGGGCCCACATGGCAGGCCTGGGATCAAACCCCAGGGCCCTTTACCTGCTTGCAGGTTATTTAATCCACTGAGCTATTTGGCCAGCCTTATAATCTAATATATATATATATATATATATATATATATATATATATATACACATATATATATGCCAGATCAGCTGCCCTAGGGATGGGGCTGGCGCAGCATGTGGTGTCGGGGATCAAACCACAGACCCTGTAGTTGCCTAAACTTGCCTAAGCAGGTGCTTTAGACCACCGAGCCATCTTGCTGGCCCGCAATCTACTTTTTTTTGTACACTGTGACCTTTGTCTCTACTCCCTACAGTCAACCACGCCTATCTTCATTTATCTCCATATTTTACTCATGTAATCCCTTGAACTACCAGTTTTCAGGTCAACACCTTCCACAATGGCAGCACATTTATCAAAACTGACTTGGGCCAGGAAAATGGCTCAGCACATTAAAGCGCCTGCAAGCAGGCGCAGGAGCTGGAGGTTCAATCCCTGGGCCTGCTGTGCTGGCCCTGCTTCTGAGCGGGGCACACTGAGACAGTAATTGAGTCTGGGCGTGGTGGCACGCACCTCTAATCCCAGCTCTTGGGAGGCCGTAAACAGGCGGATCACTATGGGTCTAATCTAGTAGTGAGACCCTGAACACTTTGTAAACCCTTCCCAAAAAATAAAACAAAATAAAAACTGAGAGACTAATGCTGGTGTATTATTAATAACTGAATCATGGCCTTTTTTGGCTTTCACTAGTCTTTTCATTAGTGTTCCAGGATCCAGTTCAGGAAATCGCATTTCTTTTTCTCTTTTACCTCCTCAGTCTCTTCTAGTCTCCATTTTCCCCCATTTAAAAAAATTTATGAAGTTCAAGCACTTTCCCCAAAGTTTCTGTTATGAGATGAGTAGACATCTTTGTTTGTTTTGAGACAGAATCTCCCTATGTAGTCCAGATTCGCCCCAAACTTGCCACAATCCCTGTTTCAGCCTCCCAAGGGCTGGGACTACAGGTGTGCACCACCACATCTGGCAGTCCTTTTTTTTTTTTTTTAAGTGACATGGAGGATCAAACCTAGAGCCTCATAGAAATGTTTTTGATCAGTTAGTACCCCTCCTCCCCTTACCCCATCCTTGTACCTATTGATCTTACTTTTTGGTATAATCCATACTCATTGTTTCTGTTACTGCTAGAAGTCCATTGTTATCTAGTGTATCATAATTGTATTGCCTCACAGTGGGGATGTGGTTCACTGGTACAGCGCTTGCCCAGCATGAATGAAGCTCTGGATTCAATTCCTAACATTGAGGAAAAAAACTTTAAAAAGGTAATAATTAAAACTAAATGAAAAAAAGTAATAATTAAACTTCCTTTCATATATAAGTTTGGTTTGTCCTGCAGTTAGTTGGTAATTGCCTTTTTATTCTGTTGCATTTTTGTTTACATGAACTCTTCCCACAGTCTCCATAGCTCAGTAAAAAGGCTTTCAACTCAGCTTCACACTTTGGCCATCAGGTCAAATAATCTCTCAGCTCAATGCTTTTCTTCAGAAATCTCCCTTTGCTGCACAGCCACGCCAGGTGGATAGGTGCTCTACAACTTCATTAACACCTAGGAGAGTTCTTTCTCTTTTCTTTGTTGTACTACCTGTTTTCTGTAGTTCTCATGTTTCTATTTCTTGGTTTATGGAGTTTTTACATTGTTTGTATATTTGTGTTATGGTTCTGGAGATGGGAACCAGGGCCTCAAGCATGCTTAACCCATGCTCTATCACTGAGCTACATCCTTAGTCCATGGTTTGTATTTTTTTGGATCATGTCCAACAGTAATATTTTATATTTGTTTTTGAGACAGGGTCTCACTATGCATTTCAGGCTGGGCTTGAGCTCACTTTGTAGCCCAGGCTAGTCCCATGCTGGTCTCAGACTCAAAATAATACTCCCGCCTCAGCTTCCTGAGTGCTAGAATTGCAGGTGTGCGCCACTATGCCTAGTGTCAACGGTAATTTATAGGAAGTAATTTTTTGAGACTTATATGCATGAAGTTGTCCATCTTCTACTCTCACACTTGACTTATCAGTGTAAATTTATAGGAAATTTCCATAATTGCTACTGAGTTCCTCTTTTTGTGTCTGTGTCTGTGTCTCTGTCTCTGTCTGTATCTCTGTCTCTATCTGTCTGTTTCTCTCCCCTACGCCCTGTTTTTTAAGGAGAGCCATAATCCATCTTTATTTACCTAAAATGTTCCTGGTTTTAGCACCAAAAGGCCTGTGTCCCAGGCCTCCTCAATCCCAGGCAAAGTGAAACAGTTATCACCTTACATAGCAGTTATCTGATGATAAAAATTAAACCAATGAAACATCGAAGCAGCTTACTAGAATCTGGTAGTGATGTAGGGAGAAAAAACTGGTCTGGGATGGATGACCTGCAATAGGGAACCTCCAAATGATATAGGGAAAACTGATCTCCCAACCTGAAAAGTACCTGGAACAAGTTTGTATTCTCTAAAACCAAAGAATGAATTTTAGGAACAAACAGAGGTGATGAGCAGAACATATTTATTGAGGGAAAGAAAGCTCCTGTCCAAGAGGACAGGAGAGGGGGTTCCTGAGTGGGTGTTCCCTGGAAGCTGTCTCTTCCAGGGACTTTTATAGAGGAAAACCACATGGTGAGGCAGGTCTAAGGTTGTGGAGAAGACATGGGAACTCGCTTAGGTGGGCATGAGGTGGGACAAAACTGTGGTCAACCAGTGAGATTACAAGCATCATTGCTCAGGTAAAATAGATTAAAATTGGGATCCAATTGAAAGGCAAGTCACATAGCAAGCGGGCAAGAATACCATCTATTGGGCTTGGGCTCTTGACTCTTTCCAGGCTCTTTCAAGGTGATTGATACTTATTTAGTTTATCAATCCCTCATGCCCACCCTTAAGGAAGTAATTAGTTGCTGTTGTTTATTCTTGTCTTGAGATCTGGCCCATAGGCAGATGAGTGTCTGTCTCTAGTTGTAAAGTCACCTTGTCTTCCATGTCATCCTTGAGGGCCTGGCCCTGTATAACTGCCTATAATATTTCTATCTAATTCAGCTACCTATAACAGTGGCATGGTACTATAGAAAACATAAGGACTCTACAGTTAAGCTCTGAGTTCAAATCCTGACTATTCCACTTACTAATTGAGTCCTGGATAATCACCTCATCTGTTTTCTCACCATTAACATAGGCATCAGAATAGATACATTGAATAAATGGATTACAGGAAATGTATGTAAAAACATAGTTTGCTCAAAAAATGTTATAATCATTAAACATTTTAGGGTATTCAAATGTTAGCAGTCAAGAAGGGGGTGGGATTTTCAGAGATGCCTGAATCTAGAGTGTGGAATGCTGGGATTAAATTTACTGGGATTAAGGATGGGTGATTGCTGGATCAATCCACAGATTTGGATTGGCACAGCCCTAATCCCAGGAGTCTGGATAAGATAAAAGGGGCAGAAAGAAGCTCTCCTCGCTTGTTGCTTTTGCTGTCTTCCATCCCCTCTGCCCTGTGCCACCTTTCTTTGGTGCCAGCCAATGTCAGACTGAACCCTCCATAAACTGCAAACTAAATAACCCTTTCTTCCTTTAACTTTGGGCGTCCCATATTTTGTCTCAGCAACAAGAAAAGTAACTAAGACATCAAATAACTGTAACTTTTTTTCCCCAGCTAAGTCACATGGAGATGTATTTTCTGGCTTTCAGATCACAGCAAGATATTCAGATACTGTAGCTATGTGCTAGTGCTCCAGGAGGCCCTGTCTGATTTCCTCAAGACAAAGCTGCTGAGAAAATTGATCCTTAGCTTCCATACAGCTCTTGGGCAGGTCTGATAACATGGGTAAAGGACTAATCAAAAACCATTTCTAAAAGCCGGGTGTGGTGGTACATGCCTGCAATTCCAGCACTTGGGAGGCTGAGGCAGGAGGATCAGTGCAAGTTCCAGACCAGCCTGGGCTATAAAAGTGAGCTCAAGGCCAGCCTGAACTGCACAGTGAGACCCTGTCTCAAAAAGACAAAAAAAAAAAAAAAAAAAAAAAAAAAAATCTAAACCCATTTTAAATGTGACCACCTCAACTGTCATGGCATTCCTTCTTTTAAAAATTCAGTGGGTGGGGCAGCATGTGGTGCCGGGGATTGAACTGTGGTCCCTGAAGTTACCTAAGCTTTTCTACGCAGGCACTTTAGACCGCTGAGCCATCTCTTCAGCCCCAAACTCAGACTTTTTGGCCAATGGAAAATGGACACTAAAGGTGGATTTTGGCCTGAGTTGCTCAGCATGGAAAGTACTTTGGGGAGGTCACTGCTGGTTCCCTGAGAGATCAACATGTGATTTCTAGCACTCAACCACTATGTTCAGTCACTATATTATTCCTAACTTTTCTAGATGCAAATGGTAGTGTTGTAGGCAGCTGAATTAGATAGAAATATTGTAGACAGTTAGATAGGGCCAGGCCCTCAAGGATGACCTGGAAGACAAGATGACTTCACAACTATAAACACATACTCCTCTGTAGGCCAGATCTCAAGACAAGAGGAAACAAATACAGCTACATACTTCCCTAGGGATGGGCATCAGGGATTGATATTCTAAGTAGGTATCACTCACCTTGAAAGAGCCCAATTGAGTCACTAACCCAACTCCCAATAGGAAGAAACTAAATTTAATCTATTTTACCTGAGCAATGGTGCTTGTAATCTCATTGGTTCACCATAGTTTTGTCCCACCTCATACCCACCTAAGAGAGTTTCCATGTCTTCTCCACAACCTTAGACCCACCCCACCACATGGTTTTCCTCTATAAAAGTCCCTGGAAGAGACAGCTTCCTGGGGCCAACCCACTTGGGATTTCCCCCCTCCCCAACCCCTTTCTCTCTTGGACAGGAGCTTTCTTTCCCCTAGTAAACATATTCTGCTCATAACCTCTGTTTGTTTCTAAAATTCATTCTTTGGTTTTAGAGAACACGAACTCATCCCAGGTACTTTTCAGGTTGGGAGATCAGTATTTCCTATAATCATTTGGAAATCATTCACCTGAGATCAGTTTTTTCTTCTTACATCAGTAGAGCCATAACCTAAATGGGTTTGGCAAACAAGGGCATTTTTTGGCACAAGGAGAGGTCAACAGTCTGTGTAAAAACTCTGAAATTGTCCTGGTTCCTAGATACCTTGCTTCTGTCCACTTATCTAACCCCTTCTCATTAGCTGCTCCATAGGCTAGTAACATGCCCGCCTACATCTCCTAACATCCACATCCTCCTACCCTTGCCAACCTAATGACAGCTAGCCACTCTGTCCTCAAGTTTAAAATCCCAGAAAGGGGCTCTCAATGGCCATCCTCAAACCAATCATCAGCAACTAGTGGTATATAGGGAAATTAGAAACTATAGAGGCTCCAACTACCTGACTTGTGGGGAGAAGTTTCTCAGAAAAGCTGTTAAGCAAACAGTAAATTTATTGTGACAATTCTAAAGTTAGAAACTACAAGGCCAAGCATGGTGTCACATACCACACCTGCAATTCCAGCACTCGGGAGGCTGAGGGAAGAGGATTACTGCAAGTTCAAGGTCAGCCTGGGCTACAAATTGAGTTCAAGGCCAGCTTAAACTGCACAGCAAAACCCCGTCTCAAAGAAAAAAAAAAAAAAAAGAAATAAACTACACAAGGGTTTCACAGAGACCCTCATGTAAATCTGAGAGCCACAGCTTTCAAAATCATTTCCAAGGGCCGACCAGATAGCTCAGTGGATTATCGCGGCCTGTTTAGGCAGCCACAAGGGCCTGTACTGGCCCTGCCCCCAGGGAGCACTGAGAAGATGATTGAGACTGGGCGTGGTGGCATGCCTATAATTTGGGAGGCTGAAACAGGAAGGATCACTATAAGTCCAGCCTGTGTAGTGAGACCCTGTCTACAAGGTAGACCCGGTACTAAATATATTAAAAAAAAAAAAAAATTTCCAGAGCAGCACACTTGAGGTCAACTAGGTTGAATACTGGAGAATTGTTTCCAATAAAGTGGTCATTGTAGGCTTCACTATACAAGTGGATTAATTAGTTATTTATCACCCTTAATGCATAAAACCCTCCCACAATCATAGGAAGTCCTGTAGACTATTCAAAGCCCTCCTGGACCTCACCTGCTCCCAAACTTCAGTGTATTCTACAACTGCGAGGTCAAATGTGCATTTTTCCAAGGCTCCCTCTTGGACTGAGATACAGCTGCCTAGGGTGGGTCCCCAAGTTTGACTGGTGTATTTGTTCATTTGTTTGTGATAGAGTCTGGCTGTGTAGCCCAGGCTGGCCTTGAAGACTTGACAATCCTCCAAGGGCTGGGATTACAGGTGTATACCACCACCACCTTCCTTGGATTTGCACATTTATAAGGCATCCAGATAACATAGATGAAGGCGGTCCATGGACCACACTGAGAAACCACATCCCAGAATGCCAGTCCACAGACCATAAAAATAAAGCACCTAGCATATTGCCTGGCACATTGCTTGTTCCTAGGAAGAGCACCCCAGAGGGGATGCAACTAATTCCAGAGCCCTAAGAGAGCTCTGATGATCTTGCTCAGTCCCTTGCGGACTTGCCTGGCTCCTACCCCAGCCTGCTCAGGCGAACAGAACAAATAACAGCAGCCACGTTTTCATTTTAGAAGCACTTGGTTTTATTGCACGAAAGCAACTGGAGGTGGACTCCGGTGGAAAGTGCGCCCTGGCGTGACCAAGTGGCCAGTGCCCAGCCCCATCTGCTTCAGCTCTTCCAGGACAGAGAGCGCTGGGTAAAGGCTTGGCCACTCCTTTGGAAAACAGAAGGCATTCGGGAATAGGTTAAGACATCTCAAGCATAATGTGTTTCTAACTGCTCATTCATTATTGCGGTCATCTGTCAGTTGTACATACAGGAAATAAATGCACTTATTTGGAAAGGAGGGGGGCAGTTTTTGTAGTCAAGTGTTTATGTGTGGCATTCGGCATATGTCACATTTGGCTACATAAGCTATCATAACATAATTGTCCATCGCCTGGGGAAGGTCTGGGGCATGAGGTTGTGGGGGCCAAGAGTGCCCTCTCTTGATAACATATTGCTAATAGAAGTTCCTGTTTGGCGAAGGAGGGCCCAACATCAAAGCAGAGTTACTTCTTATAGAAAGAAAAGGAAGAAAAATGACAATTTAATGCACTGACCCTTGAACTCCGGGACCCTCCTGAGTTTCTTTGGCTGCTCTGGATGTTCCTTTCTCTTCTGCCTTACTTCTCGCCCTTGGTGGCCTTGTCCTCTGAGGCCTTCTCTGATGGCTTGCTGTCTTTTTGGTCTGTGCTAGAAGATTTTTCGGCCTTCTCCGTCTTGGGCTTGCTAGGTTCCTTTGAGAGGCTCTTGTCCTCTTCCTTGGTCTTAGGTTTCTCTTCGGGCTTCTTGGCTTCTGCAACCTTCTCCTCCTTGGGGTCTTTCTTTTCTGGTGCTGCTGGTGCCTCTTCCTTCTTTGGCTTTTCTGGCTCCTTTTCTGCTGGCTTGCTGGGTTCTTTGACTTTGGCATCATCTGGTTCCTTCTTGGCCGCCTCAGTCTTCTCCTTGGGCTTAACCTCTTCCTTTACCTCCACCTTGGTAGGAGCCTCCTTCTCTGGAGTCACTGCTTTTTTCTTGTCTTCACCCTCTTCCTTCTTGGCTTCAGCTTTGGTTTCCTTGGGCTTTTCTAGAGCAGCTTCCTTCTTCTCCTCAACCTTTGATGCCTCCTTTTTGGGTGCTTCATCCTTCTTGGTGTCCATCTTCTCCTCAGTCTTTGGTGTGGCTGGAACCTTCTCTTCCTCCACTTTCTTTGGGGGCTCTTTGGTTTTCACTTCCTGGGGCTTCTCGTCCTTTGAGGGGGACTTCACCTCTTCCTTCTTTGGGACTTCCTTCTCGGGAGCCTTGGCATCCTCCTTTGCAGGAGATGTAACCTTCTCCGGGGACTTGGCCTCCTTGACAGGGCTTTTGGCTTTTTCAGGGGATTTGGTGTCTGCAGGGGACTTTGCTTCCTCCTTCACTGGAGTTTTGGCTTCTGGAGACTTCACATCAAGAGTCTTGGCCTTCTCAGGGGATTTTGCTTCTTCCTTCACAGGGGACTTAGCCTTCTCTGGGGACTTGGCCTCTACAGGGGACTTGGCCTCCTCCTTCACTGGGCTCTTGGGCTTCTCAGGTGATTTCACCTCAGCTGGAGACTTTGCTTCTTCCTTTACTGGTGATTTGGCCTTCTCAGGAGACTTGGCCTCCATTGGAGATTTTGCTTCCTCCTTCACTGGGGACTTGGCCTTCTCAGGAGACTTGGCCTCCGTTGGAGACTTTGCTTCCTCCTTCACTGGGGACTTGGCCTTCTCAGGAGACTTGGCCTTCTCAGGAGACTTGGCCTCCACTGGTGACTTTGCCTCTTCCTTTACTGGGGACTTGGCTTTTTCAGGAGACTTGACTTCAGCTGGTGATTTTGCTTCTTCTTTTACTGGAGACTTCGCTTCAGCTGGCGACTTTGCTTCCTCCTTCACTGGGGACTTGGCCTTCTCAGGGGACTTGACCTCAGCAGGTGATTTTGCTTCATCTTTCACAGGGGACTTAGTCTTCTCTGGCGACTTGACCTCAGGGGGTGACTTGGCCTCCTGTTTCATTGGGGACTTGGCTTCAGCTGGTGACTTTGGTTCTTCCTTCACTGGGGACTTGGCTTTCTCTGGAGACTTGACCTCAGTTGGAGACTTGGCCTCTTCTTTCTCTGGAGACTTGAGCTCATCTGGTGATTTGGCCTCTTCTTTCACTGGAGACTTGCTCTCAACTGGGGACTTGGCTTCCTTCTCTGAGGGAGACTTTGGTGCTTCTTCTTCTTCTTCCACTGCTTCCTCTGCTTCCTCTTTCTCTCCCCCTTCTTCCTCCTCTTTGGCCTCTTTTTCCTCCTCCTCAGAGACTTCCTCAGTCACCTGGATCTCTTCTGTCTGTTCCTCCACAATCACAGTTTCCTTTTCTGACTTTTCTCCCACCTTTATCTTCTCTTCACTCTTAACTTTTATGTGAGTGGATATAGAAGGAATTTTGGGGAGTCCCTCGGAGAGAGAGAAAGGAGTTGGGCCAAAGCCAATCCGACACTCCTCACCTTCCAGGAGCTTTCTGTAAAATGGGATAATGAAGCATATTACTATTAACTTAGAGCTGATTTGTTGGCTTGGGCTTTTCCTAAATTATCCTGAAACTCCATGGCATCCAGTGAGTACGACTTTGGTAAAGGGATGAATGTGACTGAATAGTAGAAGCTACTTTTTTCTTTCAGTTTATTTTTTTTTATTATTGGTAGACACTTTGGATTTTTTTTATTCATTTAGATACTGGGTATTAAACCTAGGGCCTCACACATGCTAAGCATGCATTCTACCCCTAAACTCCAACACCAGTCACAGGCACTTGGAGAATAAAGAAGGTCACTCAGCAAATCATTCCAGTGCTTCCCAGAAACCATACCCCAGGGGGGCTGTTCTTGTTTAATGTAGCTACTGCTGCAGATTATGAATAAAACAACTTTCCCCCTACTGAAGAATGGTCCTCAAGAGAGAACACCTACATTAACAAAAGGGTTTTTTGAGACAGGTTTTCACTTTGCAGTTCAGGCTGGCCTTGAGCTCACTATGTTGCCCAGGCTGGCCTAGAACTCATGGCAATCCTCTGCCTCAGCCTCCCAAGTGCTGGGATTAAAGGTATGTACCATCATGCCTTCATCTTACTTTTTGTTGTGCACTTGGGTTTTAAGAATAGAGTGGAGTTGGGATGGTGGCACACACTTGTAATCTTGTAATGCATACACTTTGAGAGGTTGAGGCAGGATGATCCTAAGTTTGAGGCCAGAACGAGGAATTTAGTGAGATTCCATCTCAAAATAAGAAATTAAAAAAAAAAAAAAAAAAG
>PVKN010006915.1:7365-27694 GCA_004027915.1 Capromys pilorides
CAGTGGTCTAAAGCGCCTGCGTAGGAAGGCTCAGGCAACTGCAGGGACTGCAGTTCGATCCCCGGCACCACATGCTGCGCCAGCGCCACCACCAGGGCAGGCTGAGCCAGCCACAAAATAAATAAATAAAGAAACAAACAAACACAACAAGCAAACAAATAAATAAATAAATAAAATTTAAAAAAAAAAAAAAAAGAAAACAAAAGTAAAAGATTGTTCCCTAGACAGAAGATCCTAGAAGGAGCACCCAAACTCTTTATGCAGAGAGACACCCAGGGACGGTCTCTCCCCACACAGCCCCCAGTGCAAGGAGGGTGCACGCAGCCTTTGCTTAATGTTTGCTGCATTTCCAGGGCCAGGACGACTCCCGGCGCTGCTCAGGTTCCCCCGAGGATACCCCGCGGAGCAGCGGCGCCTCCGGGATCTTCGACCTGAGAAACCTGGCGGCTGACTCGCTGCTGCCCTCGCTGCTGGATCGGGTGGCACCGGAGGACGTGGACCGCCGCAACGAGGCCCTGCGGCGGCAGAGCCGGCCCCGAGCGCTGCTTACGCTCTACCCCGCCCCCGACGAGGTGGGTGGCCAGCCGGGGTGGATGGCTGGCCGAAGGACACAGTTCCTTCCCAGGTGTGATCCAGCCTGCGGTCAGCGTGTGCCTCCGCTGGCCCCGGCTGCAGGCTGTCCAGCTCAGTGTATGTCTGTTGTACAGCCTTGGGTTGGTCGAGCACAGACTGTGTATCCTTGTATCTGTCCAGCCTGCACGCATCCATTCATTCAGTGGTACTAGGGATCAAACCTAGGACTGCTCTACCACTGAGCTCCATCGCCAGCCATCCGCCACCCTTTTTTTTTTCCGTGTTTTGAGACAGAGTCTCGCTGTTCTCGTTTTGTGATCTAGGCTGGCCTTCAACTTGCAGTGATCCTCCTGCCTCAGCCTAACCAGTGCTGGGATTACAATTAGGAAGCACCACATCTGGCTCCAGACTTTTAAAAAATTTATTTACTTGTTTAGAGACATGATCTTTTTTATTTTTTTAAAATGTTTTATTTATTTATTTTAACTGCTGGCTCAGCCTGCCCTGGGGGTGGGGCTGGCACAGCATGTGGTGCCGGGGATCGAACCGCAGTCCCTGCAATTGCCTAAGCTTTCCTAAGTAAGCGCTTTAGACCGCTGAGCTATCTTGCCGGCCCCTAGAGACACGGTCTTGTTGTGCAGCGCAAGCTGGTCTTGAACTCACTATGAGCACAGGTTGGTCCCAAACTCACGACAATCTTCCTGCCTCAGCCTCTGTGCTAGGATGACAGGCATATGCCACCATATACTTATCTAATCTATCTATCTATCTATCTATCTATCTATCTATCTATCTATCTATCTACAGGGCCTCACTACATAGATCGGACTCATAGTGTTAGCGTTCCCCCTGTTTTCAGCCTCCCAAGCACTGGGATTACAGGGGTGCCCCACCATGCCTGGTCTCAGTAGCTCAGCATGCCCCAGAGGCAAGGCCAGCACAACACACTGGGGATTAGCCAATATATATTAAGTGCCCATCTTTTTTTTTTTTTGTGGGACCCGGGTTCAAATTCACAACCTTGCATTTGCCAGGCAGGCACTCGTGCCACGGAGCTGTATTTATTTCAGCGAACATTTGACATCCTGTACACATCTTATGGATTTATTTCATTATTTATTGAGTGCTTACTAGACACTCCTGCATCATTCCATCAGTACTTATTGGATACTCATATACAGAGATGCACCTTGACTTCCCTGGAGTTATAGCCCAATTAACCCATGACAAATTGAAAATGTCATGAGTCAAAAGTGCACTTAGGGGGCTGGGGAGATAGCTGCGTGGCACAAGTGCCTGCAGGGCAAGTGCAAGATCATGAGTTTGAACCCCGGTCCTGCAAAAAAAAAAAAAAATGCATTTAGGGCCAGGCATGGTGGCGCACGCCTATAATTCCAGCACTTGGGAGGCTGAGGCAGGAGGATCGCTGCAAGTTGGAGATAAGCCTGGGCTACAAAAGTGAGCTCAAGGCCAGCCTGAACTGCATAGTGAGACCTTATCTCAAAAAGACACAAAAACAAAACAAAAAATGCGTTTAGGGGCTGGGGAGATAGCATAGTAGAATAAGTACTTGCCTGGCAAGCACAAGGACCTGAGTTCAATCCCCAGTTACGCAAAAAAAAAAAAGAATGCATTTAGTGGGACCAGGGAGACAGCTCATTGGTCTAAGCGTCTGCTTGGCAAGTGCAAGAACCTGGGTTTGGTCCCCAGTACTGCATTCCATGCTGGCCCCGCACAGAGCTGACCACCAAAATCAGGTGTAGGGGTGCAGGCCTATAACCCCAGTGCTGGGGGCTGAGACAGGAGGATTGCTATGAGTCAGAACTCCATAGCAAGACCCTGTACCAAATAAATAAAAGATTTTTTTTTTCAAATGCATTTAGTGAGCTGTGGTGGCATGCTGGCTACGTGTAATCCTAGCACTAGGGAGGCTGGGATGAGGATTATTGTGAATTTGAGACCAGCCTGGGCTACAAAGTGAGCTCAAGGTCAGCCTGACCTGCATAGCAAGACCCTGTCTCAAAAAAACACAGAAAAAAAGTGCATTTAATCCACCTCCATAGGGGCTGGGGAGATAGCTCCATGGCACAAGTGCCTGCCTGTCAAGTGCAAGGTCGTGAGTTTGAACCCTGGTCCTGAAAAAAAAAAAAAAAAAAAATCTACCTCCCTTACTGCCTTTTCTGGGGTGTGAGAGCTCAGACAGTGTCTCCCTGTGTAGTTCAAGTGGGAACTCACTAGGAAGCCCAGGCCGGCTTTGGACTCACGGAGCTCCTCCTGCCTCAGCCTATACGATTGACGCTGGGGACACAGCCATGACTAAGAGTGACCCTGTGGCCACCCTCAGAGTGGAGGAACAGTGCCATCTTTACTAGGAGACCGAAGTTTGGACAGAGTAGTGCTGTCATGGTAGTGCTCCCTGGTGTCACTCTCCGCACCCTGGCTGTGCAGCCCACTGCGGTAGGGTCTCCAGGCTGGAGGAGGACTTCCCACAGGAAGGGACAGCAAAGCCAGGCCCTGAAAAGTAGGCAGCCTTAGGCACTAGAAGGAGGAAGCGAGGCCAGGAAAGGTCTCTGGGGCTGGGGAACCGTATGCACAAAGGCTCAGAGGCTGGCCCCACAGGCAGGCTGGCAGCCCAATAAAGCTGACTTTAGACCTAGCATTCCAGGCCTCCGCTGTTCCCCGGGCTCTTGGCAGGATGAGGCTGTGGAGCGCTGTACCCGCCCGGAACCGCCCAGGGAGCACTTTGGACAGAGGATCCTGGTGAAGTGTCTGTCGCTCAAGTGAGTACCTGACCCCAGGGGTCCCAGTGGCAGTGTGCCCTGCAAGAGCGATACCGTGACATCACGTGGCCCTGCACCCTAAGGTCACCACAGGCTTTCAGTAGCTATTTCATTCTGGATTTTTGAGACAGGGTCTTGGTAGATAGTCCAGGATGGCCTTGAACTCTACATAGCTCGGGCTGGCTTCAAATATGAGGAAACCTTCTTGCCTCAGCCTCCTGAGTACTGGGATTAAAGCATGTGGCCCCAGACCTAGCACTGTCTTTGTTATTTTAGTCACCCACCGAGCACCACTCTGTTGTCAGGCCTTTGCCTGTATAACTCACGTTCACCACAACCTCGTGAAATGGGTGTAGGTGGGCATGCAACACCACTGTGCCCGAGATCACAAGACTGAGGAAGCCAGAGCCGGGCACTCATGGGCTGTGCTATTGGACTGGGACGGGTGAAGCGGGTGCTGGGGATCCTGGCGCGTGGGAATAGAGCTGAACAGGATGTGGACTTGGAAGCCAGCCTGGTCCTGCTCCTCCCCGCCCCCAGTTCCTGTCTGCATCAGGGCAGGAAAGGGAGGCTCCATTCCAGCCTGAGGCCTGAAGGGGCCTCCCACCCCTAGGTCCAAGGGGTGAAAACCAGCTCTGTGAGCTCCGTTAGTCATCTAACAAACACCTGGTAAATAGAACGCAGAACCCGGGTGTGACCAGGTAGATCTTAGATAAGAGATACATAGAGGGTCTTGGATCACAGACAAAGGGGCAGAGGTACAGGGGGAGCAGGGTGGTGTCCCTAGGCTAAGCTAAGAGGTGCATTTCTTCCTGGGGCGGGGAGGGTGATAGGGAAAAACTTCAGTTCTTAAAAAGCCTCTAGTGCCTAAGTGTCCCCTTTTGCAAGTGGAATGTACCTTTCCTTCAAGCCCTGCAGTAGTGGTTCTGTGTGACCCCAAAGTACCCAGAAAACACCCTTCTACCTCTGCCGCTCTTCCCTGGGGTGGGGTGGGGAGCGTGGTGTGGATGGTGGCGGTGTCAGGGAGAGCCCTTCATTTATCTGCAGATTTGAGATAGAAATTGAACCCATCTTTGGGATCCTGGCCCTGTACGATGTCCGAGAGAAAAAAAAGGTAGGCCTCTTGGTTCTCCGCCCGTGGTGGGCGGCTGTGGGGTGCGTGGAGGCAGTGACCCAGCCGCCACTGTGTTCCCAGATTTCAGAGAATTTCTACTTTGACCTCAACTCGGACTCCATGAAGGGGCTGCTTCGGGCCCACAGCACCTACCCTGCCATCTCCACCCTGGCCCGATCCGCTATCTTCTCCGTGACCTACCCCTCACCTGACATTTTCCTGGTCATCAAGGTGCCCCTGGGGACAGGCAGGGGGTGACAGGGTGAACACCTTTGTAGAGTGGCAGATATCACCAAGTGGGGGGATCCCAGAGGAGCACTGGGGAGGACCCGGAGCCAGCCTGAGCAGGGAGAAATTCTGGAGGGCTGTGGGGAGGAAGTAAATGAGCTGAGACCCCTGAGTAGGCGGCCTGGGGATGAGCGACATTCGAGACCCATGCAGTAGCCCTGGGCGCCCTTGGAAGGCTCACTGATGGGTGCTAGTGGCCCCTCATACCCCGCAGCTGGAGAAAGTGCTTCAGCAAGGGGACATCAGCGAGTGCTGTGAGCCCTACATGGTGATGAAGGAGGTGGACGCGGCCAAGGTACGCGGCCGAGGAGGATCTGGCGGAAGGGCAGGTGCCTGTTGGGTTGCAGGGGTCTAGAGGTGCTGAGCTGGTGGGAATGGGGATCTCCCCCCAGAACAAAGAGAAGCTGGAGAAGCTGCGCCTGGCAGCCGAGCAGTTCTGTACCCGCCTGGGCCGCTACCGCATGCCCTTCGCCTGGACAGCAGTGCACTTGGCCAACATCGTGAGCAGCGCGGGGCAGCTGGACCGAGACTCGGACTCCGAGGGTGGTGAGGGGGCGGGGCTACAGGGCGGGAAAAGCAGGGCAGGGGAGGGGCTGAATTACTTGGGGAGGGTGCATGATTGGGTAGGACTCCCAGGGGCGGGGAGGTGGCCGTGGTTACTCCTAGGAGGCGGGGCCTCTGCTGCCTACCTCCCTAGCCTGAGCCTCAAATAGCCGAGGAGATAGCTCCATGGCACAAGTGCTTGACTGGCAAGTGCAAGGTCGTGAGTTTGAACCCTGGTCCCGCAAAAAAAAAAAAAAAAAAAAAAAAAGCCTGAAGTCTATATACTTCCCTGTCTGTTTCATTACCTCCCTTGGCCCTAGATCGTCGTCCCGCCTGGAGCGAGCGTCGCCGTCGGGGACCCCAAGACCGGTCCAGTAGTGGGGACGATGCCTGTAGCTTCTCTGGCTTCCGCCCGGCCACACTAACTGTGACCAACTTCTTTAAGCAGGTGTGGGGCCAGTGGGGAGTGGCGTCTGGGTCTGTCGCCAGCCCTTGTGGCTGCATTGATCCCCCGGACTTCCAGCCAGTTGGCTGCTCCTGGCTTACAGGGCCCTATCTCTGGTAGGAGGCTGAACGACTTAGCGAGGAGGATCTCTTCAAATTCCTGGCGGATATGCGGCGCCCCTCATCCCTACTGCGGCGCCTACGACCTGTGACTGGTGTGTGGGGCACCCCTTAAACAAGGGGTGTTGTTCTCATGCAGTCACTCTGCCAACCCACACTGAGCGCCTACTTTTACAGGGACTGGCGACCCAGCTATGGCAGACAAAGCCCAATCACAGACTGGAACTTCGAGGGGGGACCACAGAAGAGAAATAGAATAAATAATACACACAGTGGGTTCCAGAGAGAGAACCTGGTGGCTGAGGGACATGGGGCCTGAGGGAAGCACTGATCAGATGTGGTTGACAGAGCAGCTGGGTGACCTGCGGGGCTTTTTTTCTCTTTTTTTTTTTTTGTCTTTTTGAGACAGTCTCGCTATGCAGTTCAGGCTGGCCTTGAGCTCACTTTTGTAGCCCAGGCTTGTCTGGAACTCACGTCAATCTTCCTGCCTCAGCCTCCCAAGTGCTGGGATTACAGGTGTGCACCACCACACCCAGGTTACTTTTTGTGTATTGGACATTGGACCCAGGGCCTTTGCACTGAGCTACGCATGTTTGTGTTAAGCCCTACCCAGCTCTGTTTCTTTTTCTTTTTCTTTTTTTTTTTTTTCAGGACTAGGGTTTGAACTCAGGACCTTGCACTTGCCAGGCAAGTGCTTATTCTACTGAGCTATCTTTCCCGGCCTCTCTTTTCCTTTTCTGAGACAGGGTCTTGCTAGGTAGTCCAGGGTCCTTTGAACTCACTATGTAGCCCAGGCTGGTCTCAGACTCACAGTAACCCTCATGCCTCAGCCTCCTGAATGCAGGGATGACAGGCATGGGCCACCACACCCAGTTATTTTTTTTATTTTAAGACACAGTTTCACTAAGTTGCCCAAAGTGGTCTTGAGCTTTCGATCCCCCTGCCCCAGCCTCTCACGGTTCTGGGATGGCCAGCCTTGACTTGAGGCTTTTGACTCTTTTTTCTTTTAAATTTTATTTATTTATTTATTTGTTTGCTTGTTGTGTTTGTTTGTTTGTTTATTTATTTATTTTGTGGCTGGCTCAGCCTGCCCTGGTGGTGGTGCTGGCGCAGCATGTGGTGCCGGGGATCGAACCGCAGTCCCTGCAGTTGCCTGAGCCTTCCTACGCAGGCGCTTTAGACCACTGAACCATCTCGCCGGCCCCGAGGCTTTTGACTCTTAAGGACAGAACCATCAGGGCATTCGGGGAGCAATAGAGCTGGGCCTTGAACCCAGGGGGCCCTGGGCTCTCAGGAGACTCCCGCACAGGTGCCAACCAGCTCTCTCTCTCCCAGCTCAGCTCAAGATTGACATTTCCCCGGCTCCTGAGAACCCCCACTTCTGCCTGAGCCCCGAGCTGCTTCATATTAAGCCGTACCCAGACCCCAGGGGCCGACCTACCAAGGAGATCCTGGAGTTCCCTGCCCACGAGGTCTACGCCCCGCACACCTGCTACAGGTACAGCCCTTGCGGTGCCACCTAGCCAGGCCACGCTTGTCCCCCTGGCACACAGACGCCGCAGACATGGGATGAGATGCTCTGTTTTAATGAGGTGCGAAGGAGCGTGTCCTTCCTCCTCCTCCTCCTCACGGGGCCACGTCCTCCGCCTGTGTCCCGCCAGCCGCTGCCTCCACTGTGCGCCCGGGTCTGGGCGCGCCCTGGCCGACCCCAGCAGACAGGCAGCTCCGCCTGTGCAGGGCCGTGTGGCGTGTGGGCACGTCCAGTGCTGCGTGATTGGTCTTCAGGTCTGCTCGGGAGGCTCAGGCTGGGAGCGCCGCTGTGTGCAGTCTGGGAGGGACAAGTGACTCCATCAGTCAGTGCAAGGGGGCCCCCGGCACCTGCCCTGTGCACCCCACCTCTGCCAGGCTTACCGCTCCTGGATCTGGTGCAGCCATTGCTGCTGCGCTGCCATCTCCTGCTTCTGTCGCTGCACGTGGCCCATGATGGCCCACAGGAGGTGTCTCTGCTTGTCACTGTGAGCCTGTGTGACACAGGAGCAGAAGCTCAGTGGGGCCCCTGTCACCTCCCACACGGTGCCCTGCCCATGCTTTCTGTGGTTTCCTGCTCTATCTGTGTGATTTTGCAAGTTGCGGGTGCTTTCTGGTCTCAGTTTCCACATCTGTAAAATGGGTCTCGGATATGGCTCGCTTTGTGGGGTTCTAAATATCATATGTTTTATTATTACAAGGGCATCCAACAGTGTTGGGTGCTTGTTGTATGGTCAAAACACAGCTCTGGATACTCTAGTCATAAGTGTTTACTTATTTTTTACATTTGTTTTTTTAGACAGGGTCTCTCTATGCAGTTCAAGCTGCCCTTGAACTCACAGTGAGCCTCCTGCCTCAGCCTCCCAAGCACAGAGATGACAGGGTGTACCAAAAAGCCCAGTTATAAGTATTTATGGAAGCCAGGCATGGTGGCAGGCTCCTGTCACCCCAGTGCTCTGGGAGGGCAAGCCTAGAAGATCATAGTTTCAAAGCCCAGCCCGGGCACCTTGGCAGGACTGTCTCAAAATAAAAATAAAATGGGCTGGGGACGGAGCTCAATGTGAGGGCCCCGGGCGCAGTCCCTGGTAGCACCAAAAACAATTATTTCTAAAGCACTGGCCACCTGTTCTGTGTCCTCCCATGTAGAATCCCTGGCTTTGCTGTGAGGTAGCAGCTGCCCACCTTACTGGAAATTGGGGAAACTAAGGCACAGGTGAGGGTGTGAGCTGTACCTGGGGCGCGAGGTTTGGAGGCGAGCTCTCTTTGACCTGGAATGGCGGCCGCACCCTCCCAGCGCAGCGCGTCCCTTACCTTCAAGGTCTCCAGCGTGCGCCGGGCGTGGCCCAGCCCCGCGCTCCTCAGCTGGGTTTGCAGCTGCCGCACGCTGTCCTGCAGCACCCGCTGTGCCCGGGCCACCTGCGCCAGCTCCTGGGCCGCGGCCTCCGCCTGCCGCTGCAGAGCATCCTCATCCGTCTGCTCGGTAGACAGGAAGCCGTTAGTTAGCAAGGTTGCAAGGCCGTCTCCACCCGGTCGTCTTTCCAAGTCTTGCGCCTTGGGCACCTCTGTTCTGGGCAGCTCAGGGCACCAGGAGCTGCTAGGCATTCACGCCTCTCTGGCTTCCTATTCACCCTGCAACACCCCAGCTAAAGGCCCACCTGAATCTCCGACAAGTTTGTACGGAGTTCCTGAGTCGCATCCCGGCCTTGGCTGACTTCTAGTCCCAGCAGCTCTAGGAAGTGGCTGGAGAGGTCCACGCCGTGCCTGGCCTCCATCAGCCGCTTCTCAGTGGTCCTGTACACGCCGTTGAGGGCCTGGCTCAGTTGGAGAACCCCGTGGAGGAGCAAGGTCAGCTCCTCATACTGTGCCGGCGCCGTGCCGCCCGTGGGCTCCACCGGGGCAGCCCGGGCCGCTGTGGCCAGGACCCCTAGGAGGCAAAGAGCAAGCGAAGGCATGGCTGGTGGTCTGCAGCTGTGTGGCCACCGCGCCGCTGCCACCGCCTTTTATGTCCCCGCGCTGCCATTTGCCCCAGTCAATGGTTAACTGGCCTTATAGCTGCGCTGTGTTGTGCAAGGCCTGGCTGGGGCATCGTGGTTGCGTCAGGCAGATCTCTGGATGGGCCACGCTGGGATCACGCCGGCTGGGGTGCGGGGCCAACTGGGGGAGGGGGCCCCAGGGAGGGGACAGGCCCAGGCAACGGCTGGGCCTCCCTGAGGGTCCCCATGCCGGGACTAGTCAGTTACTCCCCCCGTTTACGGGCAGAGCAGAGGACAGTCCTGAGATGGACGCCCAGCAGAGTGGCGCACACCTGTAGTCCAAGCATTTGGGAGGCGGAGGCAGGACAATCTCAAGTTAGAGTCCAGCCTTGGCCATCGAAGTGAGACCCTGGGACGAATAGTGGTGATCACAGCAATCGTGAGCACCAGGGCTGGCGTAGAGCTGTCCCAGGTAGGTAGGTAGGTAGGTAGGTAGGTAGATAGATAGATAGATAGATAGATGGATAACTTAGATACACAGATAGATACATAGAGACAGAGGCATAGAGATATAAATATGGATATATAGACGATATAAATGTATAGATATGTCCCTGCTGTCCAGGGGCACAGGCACCTGTCCCATGAAACTGCATGTGCTGCAGGGGTGTTCGCTAGCCTGGGTAGTGACTGGGGAACAAGGGGTAGGTGACAGAGTCCTCCAACAGGCAGGAAGTTCTCGATCTGTGCTGACTCCCTGGATGACGGGGCACATGCCTGAATGTCCCTTCCTGTACCATAGGGGTCCTGTGGGTCATCCCGTCCAGCATGCCTGTGAGGAGTAAATACATGATGTCCTACTGAGTGCTTGGAGTCTGGCACGCAGTAGGTGCCATTCTCAAGTGTTTGATGTAGTGATTGTCACCATGCTCCTTTACCGGCCTTGATGGTGTTTAGCCTGAAGGCCCGATGCCCCCATTATACAGACAGGGAAACCAAGGCTCAGAGGGAGGTTAGGCTTGTATGGAGGAAGGAAGCTGCTGGCTCTGGCCTCAGTTTCCCCACTGGGGAGGGCATTTGGCCCTGAGGTACAGGTCAGCCTGGCAGGAATTGGGCAAGACCTCTGGCCACATGGGCTGCCAACCTGAAACTCCAGCCCCGAGTGCCCACCTAACCCCCGTCTGTGCGTCAGATGTCTTTCTGCCCCACCCACACCCTCTGCTGGTGCCACCTCTTCCTGTTCCTTGGAATGACGTCGCCCTGCCCTTAGCATCCCCGCCTGTTACTCTGTATCCCCAGCCTGGCTTGTCCCAGCCGCCGGGTCGCTGGTGTCCCCGTGGGGGTCCTGTCCCCTCACCTGCTGTCCCCCTGCAGGAACCTGCTCTACGTGTACCCGCGTCACCTCAACTTCAGCAGCCGCCAGGGCTCTGTGCGCAACCTCACGGTGCGGATCCAGTACATGGCGGGCGAGGACCCTAGCCAGGCCCTGCCGGTCAGTGGCTGTGCCCCGTGCGGGGCGGGGGAACGGGTCACAGACGTGGAGTGCCTCTCACGCCCTCACTGTCGCAGGTGATCTTCGGCAAGTCCAGCTGCAGTGAGTTCACCCGCGAAGCCTTCACACCCGTCGTCTACCATAACAAGTAGGTGGGGACGAGGACGCTTGGGCGTTGGCAGGGGGTGCACGGGCTCTAGAGACAGGAGATGCCTACGCCCAGGACAGCGTTTCTGGGACTCAAGAGGACAGGAAGAAGGGCAGTGGAGTGCTAACGGGGAAGTTGAGGCCGAGGTGACGGCAGAAGGGACAGAGCCCGCATGGGTCCCACCCCCGCCCCATCCCACCAGGTCCCCCGAGTTCTATGAGGAGTTCAAGCTGCGGCTGCCGGCGTGCGTGACCGAGAACCATCACCTGCTCTTCAGCTTCCATCACGTCAGCTGCCAGCCCCGGCCGGGCACTGCCCTGGAGACACCCGTGGGCTTCACTGTGAGCCCCATGCCCTGCCCCAGCCCTCCCGGCCCCTGGCCCTCAGGCCCAGCCCTGGCGCTGACCCTGGCCTCTCCGCAGTGGATCCCGCTGCTGCAGCACGGCCGCCTGAGGACCGGGCCCTTCTGCCTCCCGGTGTCCGTGGACCCACCCCCGCCCAGCTACTCCGTGCTCACACCTGACGTACGTACGTGTGGCCCACTTCCAGGGAAACCCCGATCCCAGGCCGCATCCCCTCTGGGAGACTCGGGGTCCTCCACAGTTCCTCCAGCGCCCCTGTGCAGATGTTTCTGTGTCTTTTTATCCCCTGTGTGTCCCTCCCTGCCCCCATCTAGTGCTTCCCTCTATGCTCCGTCTCTGGCTAGGGTCTCCCCTGCCTGCCTCTCTGCTCTGTCCCCCACCACCAGTCCTCCTTCTCAGTTATTGTCCTCCAAGAGTAATCCAAGAACCAGGTACGGTGGCACACCCGTGACCGAGCACACTTCAGAGGCCAAGGCAGGAGAATTGCAAGTTCAAATCCCACTTGAGTAACTTGGCATGACCCTGCCTCAAAATTAATTATTTTTTTCTTGGTATTTTTGAGATAAGGTCTTTTTTTTTTTTTTTAAAGTGCTTTATTCATACATAACTTGTTGATGCAGGGGAAAATGATCCCCCACCTGAAGAGTTCGTGTTCTCTAAAACTGACGAATGAATTTTAGGAACAAACGGAGGTTATGAGCAGAATAGATTTATTAAGAGAAATAAAGCTCCTGTCCAAGAGAGGGACAGGAGGGGGGTCCCGAGTGGGTATCCCCAAGATAGGGTCTTGATATGTAGATCAGGCTGCTTTTGAACTCGCTATACGTTCCAGGCTGGCTTCAAAGCTGAGGTGAACCTCCTGCTTTGGCGTCCCAAGTGCTGGTCAAAAGAAACTCTGGAAAGGGTTGTGGTGATGTCGCTTAGTGCGGGGGCCCTGGGTCCAGTCTGTAATAACACACGTGCACATGTGTGTTTCTAGACCCTGTGCCCACATCGTGTCCTTTCACCCTGTTCCCCCAGGGCCCACGTCTCTCCTTGTAGTGAACATTTCACCCCGTTTCCGTTCTTCATGCCTACCCCTTGGACCCTGGGGTTGGGCTGGTGGCAGGTTGCTGGCTGCTCCCCTGGGCTGGGCCACGCTCAGGCCACAGTGTTGCAATGGCTGGGTGGCCTAGGTGGCCTGATCCGTGGAGGAAGGTCAGCCATCGCCCACCCCCACCTCCTCCCCCAGGTGGCGCTGCCGGGCATGCGCTGGGTGGACGGCCACAAGGGCGTGTTCAGTGTGGAGCTCACAACCGTGTCCTCTGTGCACCCCCAGGTATGGGTAGGGTGGGAAGCCCCGCTCTGCCCTCTCCCCCGCAGAGCGCCGCATGGTTGGGCAACAGCAGCTGGCGGCCAAGGCTGTCTTGGCCTGGGCCTGTGGTTGGGACTTTGACCCACTGGGCGGAAGCTGCGGACTCGGGCAGTCTGGAGTGGGGGTTCTGCTTAATGCCGAGCGTCCTGCCCCCCCAGGACCCCTACCTGGACAAGTTCTTCACTCTGGTGCACGTCCTGGAGGAGGGAGCATTCCCCTTCCGGCTCAAGGACATCGTGCTGAGTGAGGGCAACGTGGAACAGGAGCTGCGGGGCAGCCTCGCGGCGCTGCGCCTGGCCAGCCGCGAGCCCCTGGTGGCCTTCTCCCACCACGTGCTGGACAGGCTGGTGCATCTGGTCGTGCGGCCCCCAATCATTGGTGGCCAGATGGGTGAGCAAACGTGGCCCCCGGGTGTGGGTGTCCCCAGCTGGAGAGAGCCAGAGTTTCCTCCTGTATTTATTGCTGGCCACAGTTTCCCCAAATGAAAAATGCCTCCCCCTTTCCCTCACCCCAGAGCAGGTCCTCTGAGACCCCCTGGAGGTCACACAAGCCCTTGAACCCTAACACCCTCCTCTGAGGGCGAGTGGAAGGCGAGAGGGCTCAGACTCTGACACTTGACCTCTGCTCTGCCCGACAGTGAACCTGGGCCGTGGGGCCTTTGAAGCAATGGCCCACGTAGTCAGCCTTGTCCACCAGAGCCTGGAGGTGGCGCACGACGCCCATGCTCACTGCCCGCTGCTGGCTGCCTATGTCCACTATGCCTTTCGCCTCCCCGAGGCTGAGCCCAGCATCACAGGTGGTGAGTGTTGGTGAGAAGACTTGGGACTCAGAGAATCAGAGCAGCTTGTGCAAGGGCCCTGGGGCCGCACAGAGCTACCTGGCTTGCAGCATGTAGAAGAGATAATGTCGCACTTCCACCCCAGGCTTGTGGCCTCTGGACTTTTCTTTAGTAGCTTGGAGCAGGGACTCCAGGGGCATTGTTCTGTCCTTTCTGGTATGTCCTGAACAGTAGTTTTCTGTGCCCACTGTACAATGATGAACCTAGCAGTGCTCACCAGGGGCTGCCAGGTGGGCACGATTGGTGGTCATGAGGGCAGGCAGGTGGGCTGTAGCTGACGCTGTCCCCTCTGTTGTCAGGGGCCCTTCCAGTGCCGTTGCAGGCGGCCACGCTGTCCCGCGGCTCCGGCCGCCCCACCAGCCTCTTTCTGGCCCGTTCTAAGAGCATCAGCAGCAGCAACCCTGACCTGGCAGTGGTCCCCAGCTCCGTGGACGATGAGGTTTCCCGCATCCTGGCCAGCAAGGTAGGGCGAGGGGCCCTCAGGTCTCCAGGCTTGGTGGCCGTGGCACCCACTTAGGCATGAAGGTGCTCGCTGATGCAAGGCGAGGCGCAGCCAGACCTCAGCTCAGAGGAAGGCTGGCTCCAGGCCGCGGGACAGGGCTGTGGTGTCTGGGTGAGGGCTTGGTGCTGGGCTCAGGCTCCACGACTGTGGCGAGGACGCGGGCGTGGCCTGGATGGAAAGGCAGTGTGTGTGTAACATCACAGGTTCCACACCCCTGCACAGGCACATACGCGTGTGCACCCCATGCAGACGTGTGCACGGCTGCATGTGTCCATGTACCCCACACGCACGTGTGCATGATCTGATTTGTGTGTGTTCCCCAAGCACACAATGCTCAGTTGCATATACACTTGTGAACCACATCCACATCTGTGCACGGGCACACATGTATGTGTACACGCACAGGAGCACACATGTGTATGCATGTGTTCAGGTTCATAGGTTATGCAGGCACGCCCGGATACACAGGTATCTGGGTGCATATGTGTGGGTGCCCCACATACTCAGGTGTACACATGTGTACTTCATACACTAGCTACATGCATGAGTGCCTGTGCGTGTGTACCTCATGTGTATACACAGTCGGTACACACACACATGTGTACCCTCGCTTGTACATATATCTCCTGCTCACATGCGTAGCTCTACATGTACCCCACGCTCACATATGCAGGTAGCAGATACCCAGGCATCCCATGCACACACACGCCGTGAGCACATAGCCTCACACTCGTGTTCAGACGTACGTGGGTGCCTGGATGGTGCCCTCTGTGTGTACGCACACAGGCCCCGTGCACCGTGTGGGTGCGCCTCTGGCCCAGGGCAGTGGCCGTGCTTGGTGTCCCCTGCCGCCGCCCTCACTGCGCGCCCGGGCGCCACCTCGTCTGTGTCTCTAGGGCGTCGACCGCTCGCACTCCTGGGTGAACTCTGCTTATGCTCCTGGAGGCAGCAAGGCTGTGCTGCGGCGGGTGCCCCCTTATTGCGGGGCCGAACCCAGACAGGTGCCCTCCCTCCCTGGCCCTGCATGCATGTGCGTGTGACACTGCCTCAGTGGGCCCCTCACACCTTCCTGCCTGTGACCGGCTAACCTTCGGGCTGCCCACAGAGACCACAACCCTGCTGCCTTCTTCTCCTGGGCTGTGGAAGGCTCTTGTCACTGAGCAGCTTTTTGCTATCTCACAGCCTCAACACAGACAGGAAGTATGGAGGTGGTATGCAAATAACATGTAAATTACATGCAAACCAACCACCTATAACCTCACTGCCCTGCATGGCCTGTTCCACTCCCTTTAATCCACCTGTGTTGGGGGGATCTTTCAGCTGTCCCCTGGGCATAGGCAACCTGAATAGTGCCCAGGCTTCTGGGATCCTCTAGCTTTTCAGACAAAAGCTTTTTACCTTTTCCCAGGGGAGGGAGGGGCTTTGCCTCCAGCCAGACCTGGGTTCAAGTCCCTGCTCTAGAGGCGCCTGCCTGCACCCCAGGGGATCTGTGGGCTCTCTCTGAGTCACACTGTACATGCTCAGGTATAGGGGGACTCATCACCCTGCTTGACACCAGAGTCCTGAATGGGGCACAGCACAGCTCAGGAGTGCCAGGCTGGGTTTTATTGGGAGGGATAGTTCTGGGGCCCAGCCTTGCCCCTGAGCTGCCAGCTCCTGGGGGAAATAGACACACACCAGGCCATGTGTTGGGTAAATTGCACAGTGTCGGATGCCTGGAAGGAGCTGGCCGTGCCGCTCAGTGGCGCGCGCTTGCCAGGTGTGCAAGGGGCCCTGGGTTCCATCCCCAGCACTGCAAACAGAAGACTGAAAGGAAGCAAACAAAACAGGCACGCACACAGATTGGCACCGGGCCCAGGGGACACTGGGGAGCCCGAGGAGGCCACAGGGCCCAGGGTGCCTGCTGGCCCCAGTCCCTGGCCCCACTTAGCACCCGCAACAGGCCTGGTGCACCGTGAGCAGCGCTTTCCTGGGCTGCAGGGGTGTAGACGCCTGTGCTCTTGGGTCCTACCTCAGCCCCTCCCCCAGTGTTTCTTGGGGCCCTGGAGACCGAACCCAGGCAGCTTGCATGCTTAGCCTGTGTTCCACCCCTGAGCTGTACTCCCTGCCCCCCATCCAGCATTTTTAACGGCTGACTACAGCACCCCCAATTCTCCAGGGCTCGGCTGGGCCCTGGGTGGCAGGTGGCCCCAAGGCTGGCCCGTGGAGGAGATGGCTCATCTCAGAGGGCCTGGGACCGCAGGCACAGGGGCTGGGCCGCCTCCTCCATTGCACCTGGCCCATGGCCTCCCTGCTGGCCCAGCAAGTGAGGAAGGGAAGGTGGAGCTCGAGCTCAGAGCCGGAAGCCAGGCAAACCCCCCGGCGAGGCTGGAGCTCAGCAGGGCCTCATCAGCTCACCTCACCCCCGCCTTTGTCTCCTTCCTCGCTTCTCCATCTCCTCCATTATCTGCACCCACACTCCTCCACACTTTGCCTCAGACCACACAGGCTCTTCACCATCCACAGGGATTTCTTTATAGGTTTGGGCTTTTTCTTTCGTTTTCTTAGACAGGGTCTCACTAGGTGGTTAAGTTGATCCTCCTGCCTCAGCCTCCTGAGTGCTGGGATCCCGGGGGTGCACTGCCACACCCTCTGATCTCCTCACGGAGACTGTCCTTGCTCCACCCCTGCTCACCTGGCCCCTCACCAATGGGCTCCCTGACTACATTTGCTCCTGTTGGATACACAGCTCCTCACTGTGACTTCACAGTCACTCCCTCTCTGCCATCACGTCCTTTGTCTCTCCACTAGATTCACCCCTTTCTCTTCATTAACATCTCTGCCTCCAGTTGTCTCATCCATCCTGATTCTCACTGTGCTGTCCACAACCACCCTGGCCACACCATGTGATCCCTTTTCCTACCCACCTGGCCTGTGTCCCTTCCTGTGTGTCTCCACTGCCTATTCATGACCCCACCCATCCTCTCAGTGTGTCTCCTGTTGCTATCACAAAATGCCCAAGAATGGGTCATTTATAAACACTAGAAGTTTGCCAGGTGTGGTGGCGCATGCCTGTCATCCCAGCACTTGGGAGGCTGAGGCAGGAGAATCAGTGCGAGTTTGAGACCAGCCTGGGCTACAAAAGTGAGCTCAAGGCCAGCCTGCACTGCATAGCGAGACCCTTATCTCAAAAAGACACAAAGCAAAGCACGAGAAGTTAGCTGGGCATGGTGGTACATGCCTGTCATCCCAGCACTCTGGGAGGCTGAGGCAGGATTCAGTGTAAGCCGGGGGCTTTATTTAAGCTATACGTTGTTTATCCAAGCACACTTTCCTAGCCTAGGCAATTCAGGAAAACCCTGTCTGGAAATAAAAATATAAAAAAGCTAGCCAGGCATGGTGGTCCCACGGGGGGGGGGGGGGGGGGGTCACTGAATTTGAGGCCAGCCTGTCTTCCATAGTGAGACTTTGTCTCAGAAAGATAGAAACAAAGCTGGGGGTGTGTTCAGCACAGAGGCCTTGGGTACTACAAAAGACAAACCCAAAGGAAAAATTTATTTGACTTGTGCCCTGGAGGGCTTGGCACTGATGTGTGGCAAGAGCCTTCTTGGGACGTGGGCAGGGTGGTGTGCTGCCACTTGGCAAGGTGCCAACTCCAGCCTCTTTTACAAAGCCACTTGTGCCACCGTGGGAGCCCTTGTAACCCCCTCTGATCCTGATCACCCCAAAGGCCCCACTCAGTGCTGTCAGCACAGGGCCTTGGGGTGTAGCGGGCAGCACGTGAGGGTTGCAGGCACACGGACAAGCCTGGCGAGGCGCTTCCTGCTCTGGCCGCGCCATCTGTGTCCTCCCCACCCACATCCACGCGGTCTCATCTCCATCCATCATGCCGCCTCACCCCTCCGCTGCTCCCGAGCCCCACCACCTGTCCTCCTCATCCCATCCCATCCATCCTAGGCCACCGACCGCAGCTCTTCCTACCTCGAGGGCTCCTCCTTGGCCCCACCAGCCACCCAGCCAAGACCCACTGTGCAGAAGGTAGCAAGGGGGCGTGGTGGGAGACTCCGTCTTTGCCCCAGACCCAGCCAAGGGATACAGAGCTCCCGTCCACATCCAGAGCCCGGGCAGGGTCCGGAGACCGGGGAATGGGCAACTGACTCCTGTTGTCCCCTGTGCTGCATGGCCTCCGGCTGCTCTGTCCCCTGCCCTCAGCTGCACCAGCCCCTGCTGCACCCTCCCCCGCTGGGTGGGGTGGGGCGGCGCCTCGCCCTCTGTGACCTCTGGCTCTGCCCGCAGCTGCTGCACGAGGAGCTGGCTCTTCAGTGGGTCGTCAGCGGCAGCGCCGTGCGGGAGGCCGTCCTGCAGCACGCCTGGTTCTTCTTCCAGCTCATGGTGAGACGCCCCCCCTTCCTTCCTGCATGGCAGCAGGGCACACACACCCCACCCCCACCCCCCCGCCCCCAGAGACGTTCTCGGTCGAAGCCTCGAGATCGTTACACCTGAGATCTGCCTAGAAGAGGGGCACACAGGTGTGGTGGCACACACCTGCGACTCCAGCACTTGAGAGGCTGAGGCAGGAGGGTCAGCCTGGGCTACACAATGAAGACCCTGTCTCAGTAGAGATGAGCGGTGCTTAGGGAAGTGTCTCCTTGAAGAAAGGTGCCGTGAAACTCCGTGAGGAGAGAGGAGGACCCGCCCTTCATTGAGGGAGCAGGGCTTGGCTTCTGCCCAGAGAAGAGACCTCCTACCTCCAAAAAATGTCCCTGTACAAAGAGGGATCAGACTTGAGACCGCAATAGTCTTTTTTTTTTTTTAATTTAATTTTTTTTTTTTTTTAAGCCTCATTTATTGATTTGTGTTCTGGCTGGCTCAACCTGCCACAGTTCCTGTGGCTGCCTAAGCAGGCGCTTTAGACCACTGAGCCATCTCGCCAGCCCCCCCAATAGTCTTTTAAGAGGCACCATTTAAGAGAGGCAGCCTGGGCTCCTTCACGCCCCACCCACAGGTGGCATAAGCCCCTCCCACAGCCCCCTCGGCCATCCATCACTACCACTGCCAAGGATCCACAGACGCTCTGCCAAAGGCTTCCTTAAGTCCCGCCCCCACGTAGAAGCTCCACCCATGCCTCTCAGGCTCCACCCCCAATCTGCAGCTGGAGCTCCGGACCTCATGCCTTTAGTTCTTGCCCTTTAAACTCCACCCATCATGCCAGGATTCCCCCACCCACAGCCCATCAAGCCCCACCCACAGCTTCTCAAGCCCCACCCACGGTCCATTTGCCCCATCCCTAGGTGAAGAGCATGGCGCTGCACCTGATACTGGGCCAAAAGCTGGATACACCCCGCAAGCTGCGCTTCCCTGGGCGCTTCCTGGATGACATCATGGGCATAGTGAGCTCTGTGGGCCTGGAGGTCATGACCCGAGTCCACAAGGTAAGGGATTTAGGACCCCAGTGAAAAGGGGCCGAGGGAGGAGCTGGAGCTAGCCGGGTGTGGCGCCGATCCTGACCAGGGCCTCCGGACAGCTGGCACAGGGGTCTGGTTTATTAATCTGTTTCTTGGCTATCTGTGGTGTACACAGCTCTCTGCTGGCTATAGAGACATAGTAAACAGCAGACCGAAGTACTTGCCCTCTTAAAGCTGGGTTTTAGTGGGAGACTTGAAGGAGGTGAAGGAAATGTGGACAGTACTGCAGGAAAGAGGCTTCCAGGGAGGAGGAGCTGCAAGTGTAAAGGCCCTGAGGCAGGACCGCCAGCCTGGGTAACTTAAAACTTAATAAGTCCCTGTCTCAAAGTAAAAAGGGGCTGGGGGTGTAATGCAGGGCAAAAGTCCTGGAATCAGGCTGGCGAGATAGCTCAGCGGACTACAGTGCCTTCTTAGGCAAGCTTGGCAAGCTCAGGGCTCATGGAGGTCCAATCCCCGGCACCACATGCCGTGCCAGCCCTAGCGTGGGCTGAGCCAGCCACAGAGTGTGGTTGTGGTGACGCACGCCTGTAACCCCAGTGCTGGGGAGACTGCAAACAGGAGGATCACTAGGCGTCTGAGCTGCATAGGGAGGACTTGTACCAACCAAATGCATGTTTTAAAAAAGTTCTGGGTTCAATCTCCAGCACTGTAAAAAACCCAATCACCTGGAACAGTTATCTAAGACTTCTCATGTGGGGTGTATTCTTAAGTTCTCACGGTCACCCATGAAGTTAGTGATAGTGAATAACCTTCTGCTGATGGGGAGGCTGAGGCAGAGGATGAGAGTCTGAATAGCTTCACCTAGTACCACCCAGCTGGGCAGGGCT
>PVKN010006916.1:0-27579 GCA_004027915.1 Capromys pilorides
TGCCAGGCAGGCACTTGTGCCATGGAGCTATCTTCCCAGCCCCTGAGGTTTGAGGTTTTGCTGGATAATAAGACATAGAATACTGAAAATTGCGATTAGATACTAACGACTATATAATCAATATTTTTAGAAGCTTAAATATGTTTTGTTCAAAGCATTCTAAAGCTTTTCATAATTTGTTTTCATCTTCAGATGGCAAAGTATTGTTTTACTCTCAGGTTAAGTAGGTAGACCCTCACTTTCCTGAAATATACAGATGTCATTGTACCAGTATATGAAAAGATCTAAGGTATATTTTAACTCATATGATTTAATTGGGAAGCCAAACATGATTATCCTGTAAGGTACCAGCCCTGTGACCCTGGAAACACACTGCCCTTTGTACTTGTCTTCTTCCTTGATTTATAGCTACTCATAAATAGAATAAACACACACTTGCCTTACCTATTTTAAAGGTCCAGCTGCTAGCTTCTGTTTTAATGAGACTTGAGCTAAGTGAACATGACATCTCTTATAGCTTATTCAAGTATCTTACCTGCATAGTAACATAGACAGTTGTGGGTTTTTGTTCTTTCCATAAAAAAAGGATAAATTTAGTAGATAATGAGTACTTGCCATACATAGTGAAAAGCATTGGAGAGAGAAAATGTGAATAAAACCAGGCTTCAGTTTCAGGTGGTTCAAGAAGAGACTTAGGGCTGGGGAGATAGCTCAGTGGCATAAGCACCTCCATGGCAAGCGCAAGGTTTTGAGTTCAATCTCCAGTACAGGAAAAAAAAAAAGAACTTACACTGAAATGTTAAACATTACCCCATAGATAAAGGCAGCCACAGGTAGACTGATATATTCTACAGTGTGTCAGGTGGAGGCTGGCACTATGAAGACATTTGAAAAGATTTTAACCTCATCCATGATGGTACCTAACTGAATGTGACAGAGGAGTTCTCTGGCTTGAGGGCACACTGGAAGGAAACAGCCAGCGAAACCCTTTTGAGTGAGTTCCATTGTCTGAGCAGTGTAAGCACTCAGCATGTTAGGCTTATATGGGAGGCTAGTTATCTCCAAGGTAGTCTGGTTTCTGTTGACCAGAGACTTCCTTTGGTTTCCTGTTGCTTTTATGACAGTGATTCTACCCTTAACTGCCTTGCAGTGTGATTTGTAATAAATGTTAAGGCCTGGTTCTCATCTCCATGATCCTGTTTGTCTTTCTGGAGTTTGGCTTGATAGCAAGATTTTAAAAATTCCCTAAGTAGTCAAGATTGAGAGCAACTACTTTAAGCATGTTACTTAAAAAGATTTTTAAAAAGATAACTCTTGCTGCATTAAGAAAGGTATTGTAGGGGATGAGAGAACAATTAGATTCTCAACCTTGAATTCATGTTAGAAGTAACTGGGAGTCTCTGAAACAACACTAATGGTCGGCCTCTCTGATCTCACTAAAAGTCTCCAAGCTGGACATAGATATTATATTTAATCTTTTGAATTCTAAAATGTAAGCTAGGATAGAGAATTACTCATTTGTGTTACGAGTTTCAGGTTTTGCCAGACTAGTAAGGAAAGGGATAGGGAGGAAGAGATGTGTTGAACAAGGTTTGAGATGCAAGTCGACCTCAAAGTCTTAAGGAGACAATCTAAAATGATGTCTGCGTTACTGACTTGTGTGACAGGACTTGTGATGGCATGACATGAGCATCACAGTGTACGGCTTATACCTAATACCATACTGATAGGAAGTAGCTTCATTTTTCTCCCACCCTTAATATTCTCCACACCATGTTGGATTGTTCTTCGTTGTTCTGGACAAGAGTTCATTTTTAACATGAGAACATGTCTTACTTTGGTGACTCAGGTTCCCAGCTAAGACTAGTCTAATCCAAAGCTTACATCCAGTTTCAAGGCTCCCACTGCTCAGCTCAGGCACCTCCCAGCTCAGGGATCTCTGGTGAGAAGAAGCGCAGGACCCCCTTCTTGCTCTTGAACTCACCAGCTGCTTTTGGTTCCAGTTGGAAGAAAGAGTAGAAGAGGAAGGACAAAGTTGTACTCCACTGCATCTGTGTGGCAGGTATCATGTGTGGACCATCAGCAATGTGCACACAGGATGACTTGGGCCTGTCAGGGAAATGGTGGGTACACTAGCCTCTGCGCAGTCTCCCAGAGCTTTTGACACTCGAATTCTGCCCTATGCTGGCCCTGTGGTGCATTTTACTCCAGAAGACGTTTGTTTTGGTTGGGCCCTGTCTAAATATCTTTTGCTTCTGCAGCACTCGTGCCAGTGGAACCCAGAGAACCCAGTGCAAATGGGTACCTGCTTGACTACTGGGCTCTGTCCTTCCTGCCATTGTGACACTGCCACCTGTCCTCTTTCTGCAGCATTTCCCAGGCTGGGACAGTGTCTATTGTCATATCTGCCCAGACTTCTGAGGGTGTGTGTCAGATACTCCTGAGAACTCTCACTACATTGAGTTCTGATGAGGGTCTGGAGGATTCCTTGCCTCTCAGTGATTCAGGGGTCACCAGTGATTTGCTTGTCACTTTCCCCTTAGAATTGTTATTGAGTCTATCCCAAAGGTTTTCTAGGAGAAGCCCTGAGTTCGTTCTCACTGAGAACACCTGCTACAGGTGTGGAGCCCTGTAGCACTAGTCTTTTCCATGTTTATGAATACTGTTTCTGACTTTTTAGCAGTAGGATGCAGGTGATAGGCCATCTCTCAGTAAATCTGGCATGCATGTTGTGCCCTTTTTAGATTGTATGCATGTTGTGCCCTTTTTAGATTTGTAGTTCTTAATCTTCAAGGGCCTGCTTTAGCCAAATGTTGAGATAGGAAAAGATCCCATACTTAGCTTTGGTGCTGACAGATTAATGTAGAAGGAATTGCTAGCCTGGGCCAAAAACTGTCCAGTTCTTGGCCATGTTTGTTTTTGAAATCCGCACTGGTGATCTGGAGGATGAGCTCACTGGGAAGCGGATTCAGACCATGACGAAAAGGTTTCCAGGAGGAAGACCAGGGAGCCTCAGGCTATGTGGAAAGGAAGAGGAACAGAGGGCTGCACAGTGAACAGCAGGTGCTAGCAGGAGAGAAGCTCAAGCTGAAGAGAGTGAGCAGTAAGAGAGGAAGTGGTTAGTGTCAAGTGTCCTCGATCAATTAATAAAAGACTAAGAAGCAAGAGTTTTTTCTGGAGTTCTTCTTGTACTTACTGAGAGGAAGAACCCTTGGAGGACCAGTTCTTCTGCTCACACTATTCCCTGACCATCACCTTCTACCTGAGGACTTCTGCCTGATTTCTCCTGTGGATATTGGGTATCACCAAAGGCACAGGCTCTCTGACCACCTTGTGTCCTTTGTGATCTCCAGGGCGAGTGCCCTTGCTCCTTGTCCTTCTGTCTCCCTATTGCACATCTTCCCATGTACCCCCTGCACAGCTTGTAAACAAAGTACTTGCCCCAGATGCTCAGGTTTGAGTGGACACCTTGCTGTCCCCAAGGATTCGTTCCACAGCCCTCTCTCCAGTGCACCTGGAAAGCCAGGTGGAGGCAACTGTCACCTTGTTCTCAGCATAGTTCAGACCATGCTCAGGGTCTTCTACGTCTTTGGAGCTACATCTTTACCATGTTCATTGTCTAATGTTTTCTCATTTTACTCACTTCAGGACAACTTCCTTTTGTTGCGTTATTTTTATAAATAATCTTGAGCTTTTATAAGGATGTATTAGATATGTGAGTAACTATTAAGATAGTGAAAATAGATTTCTGTTTAGTTTCTTCTAGCTTTAATTCTAATGATATTATCCTATTTCTAGGCTTTTGTGTATATGTGCATGTGGGAAGGTAGCAGTGATCTTCCTGACTCAGCCTCCCAGAGTACTGGGATTTTAGGCAACTGCCATTATATCCCAGTCTTTAGTGTAGTTTTTCTTCCTCTTTTTGACAGAGCCTCATTACCTAATGTAGGTGGGCCTTGAACTTGCATATATAGCCCATGCTCACCTCAAAATTTATGGTGAGCCTCCTACCTCAGCCCTCCCAAATGCCAGAATCACAGGCATATATCACCATGACCAGTCTTGCCTTTGTAGTCTTATTCTGTCCTTGTAGTATTGTATTGATAATATATTTCAATTTATTTCAAAAGTACAGCGTAGCTTAATGTATAAAAGTTGATCCATCTAATTCATAACAATATATAAGAGAAGTCAAGTTCAGTGACAAATACTTGTAATCCCAGCTACTTGAGAGGCTAAGGCAGAAAGTCACTGATCTGAGGCCAGCCTGGGCAACATAGCTAGACCCTGTATCAAAAAAGAAAAAAATAATTTTGGTAAGAGTATACCCTGGTGGGGCTGGGGAGATAGCTCCGTGGCACAAATGCCTGCCTGGCAAGTGTAAGGTCGTGAGTTTGAACCCTGGTCCCGCCAAAAAAAAGAGTATACCCTGGGTTTAGTCTCCACTACCAAAACAAACATTCCTGGACCATTCATATTTAATGTAATTGTGATATGCTATAATTAAATATAAATCATCTGTCACCTTACCAGTTTTTTCTTTGTCCTGTATGTTTATTCTTTTACTCTTTTTCTTCTTTTTCTTGACTTCACTGAGTACTTTTCTTCTTATTATTATTTTTTAACTTTCATTTTGTCTTATCTCAACTTTTTGGCTTATAGTTTAAAAAAATACTCTTTTGAGTGGTTGCTACTACAAAGTCAGATGTACACTTTTCTTTTGGACTGGGAATCGCCAGGCAAGCACTTTTGTCACTGAGCTAATCCTTGGTCCCAGATAAACACTTTTGATGAATCATAGTCTACTTTTTAATTTATATTACTTCCGACAGATGCTTCTAATTTTCTTTCTCATCCTTTGCGTGTTAAGCACTATTTTTTGTAAGGTTCCTTCTTCTAGTGCAGAAGAGAAGCAGAAGACACGTAAAAGAATCCTTTTTTTCTTGGTGTGTCAGTGTTGCCAAAGAGAAGCAAGAACCCTTGAGGAGGAGGCAGAAAGACAAAGAATTTATTGGGCTGGACTGGGCTGGGGGTGGAGCTTGTATGGGTGGCACATGGTACCTTGTCTTAGCAGCCAGGCGCTGATTGTGAAGAAGGCTCAGCATGCATGAAAGATAAAAGGAAGTTTCAGGTTGACCAGAGGAAAGAATGCAGAAGTCAGTCTAGGAGCAGCTCATCCTTATTGGTCTTGTATCCCACACTATGCTGACTGGCTCCCTTGACTTTTGTATCCACGTGGACACATCATTCCCCTCCTTTTGTTGTTAAAAGAGGCAACAACTCTCTCTAGGTACTTCTTGCTGACAGGGAGTGTCTTTGTAGCGGATGGTGGGATGATGAATCAGACGCATGTGGAAGTTGGTGCCAGGTGTCTTAGCCAGGAGGAGAAGCTCATTTGTTCGTGTATCCTGGATTGGAGAAATCTCTAAAAAAATTTAAAAAGATAAGGTGATATTAGCAACAAGAGAATGATCACATGAGGACCTAGGATGGAATGAATGATAGGGCTCCAGGAGCCAAGGGTTGACTACCACCAAGACGGGGCAGATGACTGGGCAATTTTTTGTGTGTATCCACAGTGATGTTCTTATCACTTGCTAATTGCAGTTAGGGAAAGTGGGTGTAGCTTTATATATATCGTGGCTGTACATTTCTAATGGATATTTAAGACCAAGTTGACATGAGACCTGTATTAATTAAGATTAACTCCCTGCTATTTGTGAAGGCCAGTTAATATCCTCAGGATTTACCTTGGAACCAAGCATAGTGCCTCTCAGTACTTCTGTCAGTGTCAGCAATCAGGATGAGTCAGTCATTGCTTGACCATGTTGCTTTCTGTAAAAGTGTGGGAGACTTTTCTCTTCCAGTGACTCTCCCTAGGCACACTATACACCATAGAATGAATCACTTTTCTCTGGTCCCCTAATTGTCTTGATCAAAAAATCAGGGGCTCAACTGAATTATAAGATGTTGCAGCAAAGGTTTTCTTATATCCTAGGTCCTCATTGACCTAGCCTACAGGGGACTAGGGCCAAAATATTGACTGTCTTCTTAGCTCATCTATCTTTCTAATTTTTGTTCTCCAAATCTTAGCTGCTAAACATCCAAAAGAGAAGGCATTACATTGTAATGGGAGCAATGTACTTAATAATTAAAATTTTATCTGAATATTAAGCACGTTGAAATATAAAGTGTAGCACAGAACTGTATTTCTTACCAACTAGGGGTGTTCTAGTAGGTAAATTCCTGTAGAATGTTAATATAGTTATGCAGAGAAAATTTGATCAGTAGCCATACATAGTACATAATAGTCCTGATGAAATCTCTATTTTGGCTAAGCATCTCTATATGTAGAGGCACATACACAGCATACATATCACATAATTTTTGTTAGAAAATTGTCATTTGACTTTCAGCACAAAGGGAGTCACTTGTTGAGGTGAGTGAGGTGGGATGAGCAGTAAACTCAGCAAGAAAAGCAAAATAAGGTAACAGTGCCAGTAGGCCAGAGGCAAAAACATCCTCCTTGGGAACCAAAGCCAAAACGGAGTTTTAGCACACATCCTAAGCCACTGAGGCATTGTGTGAACTACACATAGCCAGGATCTGCAGAGAAGGATCCTAGTCTATGAAAGATCTGAGATAGGTCGGAGATGGTGAACTAAAAGTAGCTCCTCAGGACCAGCCACCTCACAGAGAGGAATGAGGGCTTGGGGCTGAGGAAGTGGCAGCTTACTAGAAGATGATGGGAGGTGGGAGATGAAAAGGAAGTAGGGGGCGAGGGGGAGATGAAATGGGCGTCACTGGTTGAAGTTGAGAGGGTTTTTGTGGATATGGTGGAAGAAGAGCGAAAGCAGAAAAGGTACTATCGAGAGGGTCTAGAGAGGCATTGGATAGGGAATCAAAGGTGGGGGGGCTGTTGGTACTGTGGAAAAAACCAAAAGTATTTGGGTTGCCCCATATGCCTAAAGTAGGGAAGGACATGCCCTGAGAACAATAAAGGCTTTTAAGGAATTACTGATCATTTGCTGCTGTGATAGCAAAAGTTATAAAATCAGTCATTTTCATTTGATGGTTTCTCAGAGATCTAGGATGTTAAACTTGAGCAGAATGTATTTTGGGGATTAAGAAGGAATATTTCTCATAGTGATTGAATTAAAGGTGAGCCAAAGGCTGGTGTGATAGAGAAATGTCCATCGTCCCATTGAGGGTATGAGGATACCCTAGAACGTGGGGAGTCCTGACATAGGCCCACAATTTTTGAGAGAGAATGAGAGGACAAGGCAGGAACTCCCTAGAATGAGAGGGTGCTCACCTCTGAGAATCCCAAGGTGGATTGGTATTGTTGGATGAAGACTGGCAGTGGCAGAGGCAAGCATAAGGACAAGAGAGAGAAGAAGGGTAGACCACTGCTGGGGGAAGCTCAAACCTGGAGTGGCCCGTGGGAGCCAAAGCCCCAACTGTCTGAGTCACAGCACCCAAATTGTAAGGTTTCCTCCTCTGGCATTAAAGAGAAGCAGGAGAAAAGTAAAGAAGTCTTTATTCTGGGCAGGCTGCTGAAGAGAAGCCTGGACCTTCTAGGAGGAGAGCGCTGGCAGGGTGTCCTACAGGTGCTGATTGGGGAAGGGGTGGTGCACATGAAAAACAAGAGGGAGTTTGAGATTAACTTGGGGGACAAAGGTAAAAGTCAGTCTAGGAGCAGCTCGTTGTTGGTCTTGGATTCCATGCCACACTGACTTGCTACCATGATGAGCCAGAGAACTTTTGTATGAGTACAGACCCATCATTTTTAAATATTATAAAATCTGAATTCCATCTTGCTATTTTTACTTTAAACAAAATTATCATGGCAAGGGGATAGTGATGAGGGTTGAACTCAAGGTCTTCCACTGAGTGACACGCCCAGTCCCATTTTACCATCTTTAGATGGTCTTGTTAAGTTGCCCACGCTGGGCTTGGACTTCCTGTCCTCTTGTCTCAGACCCCTTTTGTAGGGGAGAGTCTTTCTATGCTCCCCAGGCTGGCTTTAAATTTCTCCCTCACTCCCCACTAGCAATCCTTCTGTCTCAGTCTCCTAAGGCATTTCTGGTTTCTTAAGGTAAGTACTGATTTTTTCTTTTTTTCTTTTTTCTTTTTTTTTTTTTCTAGTGGTACCTGAACAGAACTCAGGACCTTGTGCTTGCCAGGCAGGTGCTTGTGATACTGAGCTATATCCCCAGCCCAAGTACTGATGGTTGTAATCTTTTCTTACACTGCTTTTGCAGTATAAGAAAATATATCCCACAGGTTTGTTGTGTAACACACTTCACAGATTTGGGGTGTATTGTGTCTCTGCATTTGTTTCAAGAAAGTTTGAAATTTTTTTCTTTTGTATTTTTAGGGAAGGGTCTACAGGGTCTCACTGCTAGATCGGACTCGTGATCTGCCTGTTTACAACCTCCCAAGAGCTGGGTTTCCAGGGTGTGCCACTATGCCCACTCTCAGTTACTGTCTCAGTGTGCCTGGGGCAGGGCCAGCATGGCAGGCCTGGGATGAAACCTCTGGCCACTGTGCCTGCTTGCAGGTGCTTTAATCGGCTGAGCTGTTTGGCTGGCTCTTTGAAATTTTTTTTCTTGATGCATTGTTTGTTCAAGAACAAGTTTATTTGTACAATTTCCAAAGTTTTATTAGTGACTTCTAGTTTTGTTGCGTAGGGGTTAACAAAGATGCTGGATATTATTCAGTTTTTAAAAACTTGAGATTTGTTTTAAGATCTGTGATGTGATTTATATTGGAGTATGTTCCATGTGCTAATGAGAAGAATGTGTGTTTTGCAGTTGTTGATGTAATGTTGTATAGATGCCTTTAGGTCCATTTAGTCTAAAATTCAGTTCAATTCTACTGTTTCTTTGTTAATCTGTCTGGAAGTTCTATTACTCACAGTGGGCAGTTAAAGTTCTCCACTATTAGCCAGGTGTGGTGGCGCATGCTTGTAATCCCAGCGCTTGGGAGGCTGCAGCAGAGGATCAGTGCAAGTTCGAGACTGGCCTGGGCTACAGAAGTAAGCTCAAGGTCAGCCTGAGCTGCATAGTGAGACCCTGTCACAAAAAGACAAAAAAAAAAGTTCTCTACTATTATTGTATTGGAATCTATCTCTTCTTTAGGTCTATTGATATTTGCCTTATATATTTGATGCCCTGATATTCTATGCCCACATTTTTAAAATTTATTTATTTATTTTACTTTTTTTATTTTTTTGAGACAGAGTCTTATGTAGTTCAGGCTAGGTTTGAACTCATTGTGTGTCCCAGGCCGGTCTCAAACCTTCATCAATTCTGCTTCAGCCTCCTGAATATCAGGATTAAAGATGTGTGCCACCATACTCACCTTTTGCCTATATATTTTTTAAAGTTTATTTTATTTTATTTTTCTTAAATCGCGTTTTTTTATTTGTGTTATGGCCGGCTCAGTCTACCCTGGGAGTGGGGCTGGCACAGCATGTGGTGCTGGGGAATCGAACTGCAGTCCCTGCAGTTGCCTAAGCTTGCCTAAGTAGGTGCTTTAGACCGCTGAGCCGTCTCACCAGCCTTTGCCTATATTTTTAGAATTGTTATTTCCTCTTGAGAAATTGAGCCCTTTATCATTATGTAACACTTTCTTTGTTTTTTTTAAAATACAAGTTAAAGTCTATTATATCTGACAGGAACATGGCTACTTTTGGTTTCTTTTGGATTTTACTATTGGAGATTATCTTTTTTTTTTTTTTTTTTTTTTTTTTTTTTTTTTTTTTTTTTTTTTTTTTTTTTTTTTTTTTTTTTATGTATTTAGTACAGGGTCTACAGGATTTAACTACACAAATCCTTAGGGAGTGATCCTTCCTGTTTTTCAGCCTCCCAAGCCCTGGAATTACAGGCACATGCCACCATGCCCAGTGTGAGAATATCTTATTCTGTTCTTTTACTTTCAGTCTGTGTATACTCTTAGAGTTGAAGTGAGCCACATACAGGTTGGAGTCTTGCTTTTTAATCTATGTAGTCCTTCTTTTAGTTAGAGAATTTTACCTATTTACATTTAAGGTTATTACTGATAAAAGAGGTCTTTCTACAGCAATTTTATAGCTTGTTTTCTGGTTTTATTGTTGTCTCCTCTCTCCTTATATAGTCTCCCTGGTGGTTACATGTGTAATGGTAGTGGTGTATGTTGATTCCTTACTTATTTTTGATTTGTCTATTAGAGATTTTTGCTCTGTGCCCACCATATGGTTTAAATTTTTTAACATAATGAGATATAACATGATCATAAGATAAGAAAAAAGATGAATGGAAATACACCAATAAAAAAGCAATATATTTACATTCCATTCCTCCCTCCCTTTAAATTTTTAGTGTCCCGTTTTACACCCATCTTTCCCATCTATGTGAAATATGTAAACCTTAAAGGTACATTGGGTGAATTCAGATAAAATGTATGTGTCTATGTAACCCAAATCTCTATTAAGATAAAGAAATTTCTTATTGCCCAGGTAATTAAGAATTCAAAGCCAGTATGGTGGCATATGCCTGTAATCATCGCACTTGGGAGGCTGAGGCAGAAAGCATTATTGTGAGGTTGAGACCAGCCTGGGCTACAAAGTGAGCTCAAGGCCAGCCTGAAGTGCATAGCAAGACCCTGTCTCAGAAAAGAATTCAAGGGCCAGGGAGATAACTCAGTAGAATAAGCACTTGTCTGGCAAGCTCAGGGTCCTGAGTTCAATTCCTGGTACCACAAAAAATAAATAAACAAACAAATAAATTGGAGGCAGGTATGGTGGCACATGAGGCCAGCCTGAGCTACATAGTGAGTTCAAGGCCAGCCTAAATTACATCATGAGACCCTGTGTCAAAAACAAAATTTTCCTGTCAGTTTCTGAATTTGTCACAATAAACAACATCTAATGACTCTAGCAGTTATTAAAAATTCATTTGCTTATGCTTCAGATACATGGTTTAGTTCTTAGATAGCTAAAAATAATTTTTAACCAGGCATGTTGCTCCATGCCTATGGTTCTAGCTACCTGGCTAAGGAAGGAGGATTGTTTGAAGCCAGAAGTTTGAGACAAACATGGGCATCACTTTTTTAACAACAATCAATCAAACAAATAAAAATTCTGTAGTGGAACATAATGTGATTTTAGTTCAAAATCAGAAGGAGGTCAGTGTATTAATGTGTGTTACTACAGTAAATAGTCTTCTGTCCATATATGTTTATCTGTGAGAACAGTACCTACACTTATAAAAAAATAAGAATATATTTGTTCCTGAACTCTCTTATTGTAGTAATATTTAATATAGTATACATTATGGATAGTAGAAGTAATTTTTCAGAGTGAGTTCCGTTCAACATCTTTATGTTGTAAAAATCACAATTTGTAGCGTTTATTTTGCTTTGGTTAACTGTATTACTAATACAAGTAAGATTATTTAACTTAGAACAGTATTTGAAGTTTTTTCCCTCATGTTTTGTTTTGTTTTGTCCTTTTTGAGATAGGTCTCACTGTGCAGCTCAAACTGGTCTTGAGCTGACTTCTCGCAGTGCAAGCTGATCTCAATCTCCCTACAGTCCTCCTGCCTCAGCCTTCCAAGTGCTAGGATTATAGGCATGTGCCACCACACCCAAGTGAAGTTTATAATTTATATGCATATTTTTGTTTCAGAATAGTATGATAGAATAATTTCTCTTTTTTTTTTCTTAGAATAATTTCAAATACAACAATGTTATAGAATTTTTTAGGAGATATAGAATCCAAATACAAGTTTACAGAGGAAGAAGAAAAGTAAATTTCTGACCATTAAACAGTGGTTTGTATTTTTAAAAATACGATAGGTAATATATTGAGCTTCATTATGTACCTGATGTTGTCAGTAGTTGTTTTTCACTGCTGGAGATCAGGCCTAGGTCCTCACCCTGCCCGAGAAGCACAGGGCCACTGAGTTGTATGCACTGCCCCAGCATCTTACTACAGCAAGCAAGTGACTATCTTTATTTGGTTTGGTTTCATTAAGTACTCTTTACAATGTGGTGTAGCACTTTTATTTTAAAACCCTAGTAACAATGGGCCAGAAATGACAGTAGCCTGGGAATTGAAATTGGCTCAAGTGGAACTCCAAGTGTGCTCAATGATTAGTTTCATTTTGGTGAGTTGGAAGTGGGAAGAGGCTTTTATGGATCAGCCCTGGAAATCTGCCCACCACATGCATTCCCTTTCCTAACTCATACTCCCTTGTGTGACTTTACTGCAAGGAAGGCTAAGATTTATGACCGGGCTATATGTCTGGGAAGCAGAGAGAATGTGGATTGTGGTTAACAACCAGCAGTCCCCATGTAGCACAATTACCCTTACACGTACACAAAAGTCCTACGTTTACACAGGTTGTTGGTAGGGCTGGGGAGACAGCTCAGTAGCATAAGTGCTGGCCTGACGTGTGCAGGGTCCTGAGTTGTCGCTGAATCTAATTATGTGAAGCTTTTGCCTTTTGCGTTCTAATAGTTTTATAGTTTTGTATTTACATCTTGTTCATGAATCACTTTTGGATGTATTTTTATGTATAAGATTAACTCCCACTTTATTCTTTTGCCTGTGGATAATAAGTTCTCCAACACTAGCAAAAAGATTCTTCCTTCTTTCTTTCTCTTCGTACAGTCTTTGCCTAGATTCAAGGGAACCTTTGTATGCTTTCTGTTCTCTTAGTTGGACTGCATGTCTGCCTTTGTTCTAGTTTCAGGGTTTTTAGATTAATTCAGTGATCTTTTTGGAGTCTGTTAGGAGAAGGGAGCCATAGAAATCAGCTTGTTTCTTCAAACTAGTTAATCTACATTGTTTATGTATAGTTCATCTCTGCATTGATTTCAGATGCCAGATTTCCTTGTGAAGTTTTCTATGTGTGATTTTTTTTTTTTTTTTATCTATTCCTTGATCTTCAGCACTTGGCAAATCTCATTGTTTTGTTCACCCTATCTCATTAGCGCGTTCTGTTCTTCAGGTAGACTGGTCTCTGTGTGTGTCATCTCAGAATGCATTTTATCTAATTTTGTCTCATCTGGCCATTCGCCTTGTTCCATTGCTGTGTAAATGGGTGTGCTTTGAGCTGGGTCAGAGAGCCCTTCACTAGCTAAGCAAGGCACTAGGTTCTGTTGCTGGCATCACACACACGAAATTACTCAACCCTTGTCACTCACGGTCATGTGCACTGTGAATAAAACAGAAGTTGAATTAATAGTTATGAAAACAGCAGATGAATGTCCTTCTTTGATTCTATATTTTACTAGTCAGTGAGTCAGTCCTAAATGTCCTCTTAGGCATCTTAAAGTACTCATCACTCACCATTCGTGTCTTAGTTACTTTCTTGTCACTGAGACATAATATCCAACATCCAAAACTCTGAAGAGATTTATTTTGGCTCCAGTTGGTAGAGGTTTCCGTGCATACTCAGCTGGCTCTGTATGAGTGTAGCAGACAGTGTAGTAGAGAGGTCCAGCTGAAGGTGAGGCAGCAGAAACAGAGAGAGCAAGAGAGGAGGGGAAATGACCCTTCCAGGCCAGGCCCCAGGGCTTCTCGGCCAGGTTTCCTCCCCACAGCCTAACTGCAGTGCAGTCAGCTGTAAACTCCTTAGCTTCTCAGCAACTCATCACACCACTCACACCTCCAGATAAAAATTGTAACAGTAAGGTAAACACAGTGTCCACTTTTCTCGACTTCTCAGTTGTCTGTTTTAGCTCAAAAGCGTTTTAAGTCTATAAATTTGCATCTTCATAGATTTAATGGCCAAAAGTTTGAAAATTAGGATAACAAACACAATTTTGATGGTTAGCTTGTAAGCATCAACGCAGATTTTGAAAAGCATGTGATATGTGTCATCATAAATTGTTTTTGAATAATGGTTGAATTATATGTCTATCTGCCTGCCTGCCTGCCTATCTGTATCTCCCCAAATTTACCAATTAAAAAAGAGTACTTATTAGTAAAACAGCAAAATGTTCACTTTCCAGTTTGTTTGGGTAAATCTGCAGTTAAGTACTGATATCTGATACAGTATTTCTCAAGTGGAGAATAAAAATCAAAGAAATTGTCTTAAATAACAATTGTGATATTAGTCTGTAAGTAGAAATGGCTTAGGAAATAATACAAATTAAAACAAATCCTTTAAGTCTGCAGTTTTAAGAACATGTTGAGCATAACTGGAATTTCATCTAGGAACCTTTTATCCTACTGTTAGAGGGGTGGTTAAGGAAAGAGAGCTGCTATAAGCGAGGTGCTTTCTCAGTGATAGGGAGTGTGTTCAGGGAAGCTCTCATAGAGTATCTCAGGGCTCTAATTCAAGAAAGAGGCAGCTTGTTACAGCTCTTTCCAGCAGTGAAGTGTGCTTTAGTGTGTCTTTTGCAGTTTTTAACTGTCACTTTTTTGAGGTACTTAACATTCAAGTACTAACAGTGCCTCTTTACCAGTGCTTGCCTGGTTAGAACTGAATGAGTATGACTAATGGATTGTGCCAGGGATGGTCCTTGTGTTGGTGGCGTGGGTTATGTGAGTCTGTGCAGGTGACATGCTTACCTAGAATAGGACACCAACATACACATGAACAGGTGGGCTCTGAGTTCAGAGTGTGCAGAGTTGTGTAGGCAGCAAACCTCAGGTTCCTGACATGAGTAACATGCAATGGATGCTGCTGGGCGTGGTGGCACACGCCTGTAATCCCAGCACTTGGGAGGCTGAGGCAGGAGGATTGATGGGAGTTCGAGACCAGCCTGGGCTGCAAAAGTGAGCTCAAGGCCAGCCTGAACAGCATAGCGAGACCTTATCTCAAAAAGACCAAAAAAAAAAAAAAAAAAAAGCACTGGATGCTAAGATGTTGGGGAAAGGGTATGGGAGACTATTCTTGTATGTCTAAAATCATTATAAAATCTTTAAACTTTTAAAAAATTGTGTCCATCCCTCTATTCAGCATGCCTATGAAAAATAATATTGTGTTCCTTATAATTTTAGTTCTTAATATAATCCTTAAGGTCTAATGCTGTTTTATTCAATCATTTAATAAAAGTTAAGAGTGGATGCAAAAAGATGTGTTACATACCTGCACCAACTCCCTACCAGGAATGTAATCATTATGTACTATAAACATAGGCTTAAAAAAAAAAGAAAAAATAACATCTTTGGGCATCTATAGTAGAGCACAGTTTAATGGTTTGGTTAAGAGAGTGGATGCTGGAGTCGGATCTGCTTCAAATCGAGTACCATGCTCTTTGTTTGCTGTGTAGCCTTGGGGAAGTCACTTGATCTGTCTGAACTTCAGTCTCCCTATCTAAAATGGTCGTACTAGTGATACAAATAGTGGCTCACTTACATATATTGCATATTACGTACACAGTAGACTTCAGTTCATGAATGCTTCTGGTGACAAACAATATGGTTCACAAACCAAGGTGCTCAACAAAATTTTCTTTCTATTTACAAATTCTATAACAGGTGACAAACGTAACCACTGACATATTCCCCCAAATTGTAAAATAAATTAAGTTCATAAACTGAGGTACCACAGTAACTTGCATTTTGTACAATTTACCTCACTCCATTTTCCCAGGAGTTTTTCAAAAAGCATTATTTTCCCATTTTCTGAAGGTTAGTTATTAAGACCATAAGCTAGGAAATGGTGGAGTTTGTTTCTAGGTTTCTGTTGGGTTGTGTTGTACTGTATTTGAGACAGGATCTCATTGTGTAGTCAAGCTGGCCTTAAAGTCACTGTGTAGCCCAGTCTGGCCTTGAACTCGTGATCCTCCTGTCTAATCCCTGCATGCAGGGATTAGAAGTGTGTGCAACCATGCCTGGCGTTTTTTTTTTTCTTTAAAAAGATCCAGTGCTGGCCCTGCCTCCAGGCATGCTGAGCCAGAGATGGAGTCCAGGCCTGGTGATGCACACCTGTAATCTCAGCACTAGGGAAGCTAAAAATAGGGTCACTATGAGTTGAGCTGCATAGTGAAACCCTGCGCACACACACACAAAAAGAGATCCAGCTCCTGCAAGCAGCTGTTAGGGCTGAGGGATCTGTGCCACCTCCGCCCCCATTCCCCAGGGGATGCTGAGAAGGCAATTGAGACTGGGTTGAACCTCAGTCTCCCTATCTAGGAACAGAATCAAAAACCCAATCCCAGCCTCTTGGTTGTAAACAGGTGGATCACTATGAGCCCCATCTAGTAATGAGACCCTGAATATCCTGTAGACCTTTCCCTAAAATACAAAAAGAAAAGAAAAGATCCCATTAGGCTGGGGAGATAGCTTAGTGGCATAAACACCTGCCTGACAAGTGCAAGGTCCCAAGTTTGATCCCCAGTACAAAACAAAACAAAAAAATCCAATTATATATAGTGTGTAAAAGTTCTTCCAGTAAGTGTGGGACATGGAAAGTTGAATGTAAAGTAATAGAAAAGGGAACACTGATGAATGCAATTTCAGAAGAAATTGGGTGAGAGCTATTCATGCCCATGGATCAGAAGAGTAACACTGTGATAATGTAGACCCTGCCCAGAGCAGTCTGAAGATTTAGCACCATCTCTATCCATGTCTCAATGGCAGCCTTCACAGAAATACAAAAAACAATCCTGCAATGCTTGTGAAATCTCAAAAGACCAGGCGTCATAGTTCTTGACTGAGAATTAGTGTAAAATAATTTCAGAGTTGTAATAGTAAACACAATATGGGAGTGGCATAAAAACAGACACAACAGCCAATAAACAGAATCGAAAGCCCAGCTTTCGAGTGGCTTGTGCCATTCATGGTCAAGGGCACTGAGGGTACACAGTGGAGAAGGGCAGTTTATGGGAAAGGAGCTGGGGACAAGCTGTTCATGTGCAAGAAGATGAGGCCAGCCCGTCAGACCCCAAACATAAAGCCACCCCAAAGTGGACAAAAGGCCTGGCAGAAGAGTGGAAGCCCCAGAACTCCCAGGAGACAGGGAAGAGCCCCTGGATATTGGCTTTGGCCATGAATATTTTTGGCAGGGAGAGAGATACCACACCAAAAGAAGACATTGTAAAAGCAAAAATAAAGAAGTGGGACTGTGTCAGACTAAGATTCTCTGCACAGAAAAGGAAACAGCAAAACGAGATGGCAGCCCATAGATTTGCAAAAAACAATCCTGCAAAGATTCAAAAAACCTTTGCAAACTTGTGTACCCAGTATGGCTGATATCCAAAATTTGTAAGAACTCATACAACACATGAAAAGAAAAATAAATAATCCAATTGAAAAATGAGCCAAAGGGCCTGATAGTGCTCCAAAGAAGACATAAATATGGCAGGTAGATGAGAAGATGCTCAGTGTCATTAATTACCAGGGTGGTATGAGTCCCTCTTATGCCTGATAGCATGGCTGCTGACAAAAACGAAAAGAATCCTTGTTGCCCAGCATGTTACAGAGAAGGGAGCTCCACAGTGTTGGTGGGAATGCAGGTTGGTGCAGTGTGAGGGGCGGGGAGACTGGAGGTTTCTAAAGTGATGAAACATAAGCAGGTGTGGGTGTATGCCAGTAGCCCCATCCACTCAGTAGCCTAAGCCTATGAGTTGGAAACTAGCCCAGGCTATAGAGTAGTACTGTACCTCAAGGGAAGAAAGGTCACTGTGTGATCCAGTAACTCATGTGTGGACAAAACCCAATGGGAATGAAGTCACTACCTCCCAAACACAGGTAGCCCACATCACTGCAGGTTACAACAGCCTAATAGTCCACTGACACTTCCGTAGATCTAGAGTCAGTCTCAGTCTTCCCCCACCCCACCTTTCTGTCTCTGTCTCTCACACACATACAGTGTAATATTATTTGGTCTTAAAAGAACTTGCCATTTGCCACAGAGTGAATGAATCTAGAGGCATTATACTAAGTGAAATACGTGAGCATAAAGAGGTTATTGCATGATATCACTTAATGGAATCTAATCGAAAGAGTACGTGTACAGAAATGAAACAAATCTAAATTTCTTAGGCGGGCTGGGAACCACAGTGGCAATAGAGGAATTAGGGAGGAGGAGCAAGGACACAAAAGTAGGGTATGTGGGAGATGGACTAATCCAGGAGCCCTATAGCAATTCACATAAGGACTATAGTGATATAGTTAGGATATATTTAGGATTCCTGTTATGTTAATCAGTTCTGGTTGCTCTTGCACACACAAGGAAGGATGAGCATAACCTGCCTCCCTGTGGTAACCGTTTAGCACATGTGTGTGCCCATTACAGATACACATTAAATACAACTTAGGAAAAAAGACAGCACTATGCAAACTTTCCAGGCTTCGCCTACCTCATAATGCAGTTGCCAGCTTCAAACTGCTTACTTTGTGTGTGTTTTTCTGACACTTTTCTGCATGTATCAAGCCAGGAGGAGCTGTTACTTTTCGAAGTGTCTTAGGGTAGTGCCCTCTCCCATTTTGAGCTGATAGCTGACAATATGCACATTGGCCCCGTAGGTTGCTGGAGTTACAAGCACCTTCTGTGTCTGCATTTTACTCTCTGTGCTTTCTATTTTCATTCGCTGACCGTTCCAGGTATGTTAGCTATATCTTTGAATTGGGTCTTAGTGTTTCTGTCAAATCATGATAAATGAGTTATGCCAGAATAATCTCCTTGAACTGTAATGCCTTGGACTGACTGTCAAAGGATGATCTCCCTTTTGTTTTTTCCTGGCCTTTATGGAAACATTCAAACATTTAAGAATATTTTTCTTTTTCTTTTTTTTCTTTTTTCTTTTTCTTTTTTATGAGCAGAATATATTAGGGGAAAGAAAGCTCCTGTCCAAGAGAGGGACAGGAGGAGGATCTTGAGTGAGTGGTCTCTAAACATTTAAGAATATTTTTCATAAGTTATTTTTCTCATAGTGAATGCGGGAAAGAGCCTCCATTGTGCAGCCATTGTCTTCTACCATGTAGGCTTTCTGTAGAGCAGGTGGCAGCCTAGCCCTGTAGAAAACGCCATGTGCAGCCAGTGAGAGGACCTTGCTTAAACCCGAGCTGTGAATTCAGTGTGCCATACTCATTCTCCCACTCTGCATCTTATGTCTCCTTCAGCTTTGGGAGAAGTCTTACTGCTTTCTGTCAAACTGAATGGAAGGATTAAAATTAATTAAAAAAATTATATTGGCTAAGATCCGATTGATCTAGAACTGGTATGTTTCCCTGGATAACCAGTATTGGGGAAGTTTCATATTGAATTTGCATACTGCCCGCGGCAGTTGGGTCCTTTTGTGTCTGGGGTTGGATATTGTAGGCCTTTCAGAATCGACTGGAGCTGGGCTAGGGAGATAGCTCAGCAGTCTATGTGCCTGCCTGGCAAGCACAAGGACCCAGCTTCAATCCTCAAACTGGGAGGATTTCACCATACTGAAACCAGGTATGGTGGCACACACCTGTAATCCCAGTGCTGGGGAGGCTGAGACTGGAGGATCGCTACCAGTCCGAGTTGCATAGTGAGACCCTATACCAAAATGAAGATTTTTTAAAAATTAAAAAAAAAAAAAAAAAAACTGACTAGACTTGATAAAGGGTACTTGCCAAGGTTTTGGAGGGATCATTTTCTTTGGAACATGTAAATATAAATTTTATTGTAGTTACTTTGGAGGAGATAACTATATCTCTTTTCTCTCTTTGGAATATGGGACTTAATTATGAGAACTTAAAAATAATTTTCTTGTAAGTTTTACCTGTCAAAATTGTGGAAGTTCTTGTCAATTAAGTAATAATTTCTCTATAGCAAGTCCTCTGATCTGGATGATCAAGGAAGTTAACTATTAGCAATAGTAGGGAAAATTCATTAATTTAGATTTTGTTCTTACATTCATTATTATTTTCTTACATTTCTCTTTGAATGGCTTGTTTCTTCCAGCAGTTTTTGATGAAGTCCAGGGACATTCTTTATTACGGGTGACTGTTCTAAGTTTGAAGAGCAGGAAAGTTTCACCCTGGTTTAATGCTAGCCATGTTGTGTCTTGTCGTTTAACAGGCTGTGAAGTCAGCTGTGCAGACTATCACTGTTGGAGGCGTGAGCACATCGCAGTTTAAGACAATTATTCCTCTGGCCACCTCACCCAACGTCCAGCAAATTCAAGTGCCTGGCAGCAAATTCCACTATGTTCGCCTTGTTACTGCCACCACTGCCAGCAGCTCCACACCCCCCACCAGTCAGAACCCCAGTACCAACACCCAGCCCCTGCAGCAAGGTAAGTACCTGCTGTTCAAAGGTAGCAGTGCATGCTCTATGGTTGGTACAGTGCATCAATCCTTTTCATGCTGAAATTTGATCAAATGCTTGTTTCAGTTGCTGGTTGGAATCTGCAACTATTAAAGAAGACAGTGAAATAGATCAGGGTGGCATATAAATAGCATTTCCTCCTGCTGGAGGTCAGTATCTAGAGTTGTGCCCTAATACTGGATAGTCACGGTTATTGTAGGTACTTGGAACTATTTATTTTAATTAATAAAATAATTCTTTTGTATCATAAGTCGAACTCAGGACCTTGGCGCTCACCGGACAAGTTGTTGTGCCACTGAGTTACATACCAGGCAAAATAATTTTATGTTTTATTTTTTTTGGCAGTACCAGGGATTGAACTCAGGACCTTGGGCTTGCCAGGCAAGCGCTTATCCTACTGAGCTATCTCCCCACCCCTGGGCAAAATAATTTTAAATAATAAAATAATCAATAAAAAATATTTAGTCTTGAAACTACCCAGCTCCTTTGTACAATTTGGGTCATTCAAAATGTGAAATGGGCAAGATACAAATAAATAAGAATTTAATATTGTCTTTTCTCTAATTTTTAATAGTCTTTTAAATCTATAATTGCTAATAAAAAGTGACTAAAATGTTCTGTTATTTCGCTCAGTTATAGTTTTCCTATAAGATAGTCCTCTTTGTAGTCCTTCTGTTTTCTGTGTGTCTGTTTAATCTTTCCTACCACCTGCATCAAACACAGGCACATGTGTAATCTTTCTCATATTTATCTACTTATTAAAAAACTGAATGTCATGAAAGAGTTAGGATATTTATAGTTGGGGCTTGAGTTTTTCTATAGAAGACTGCTTTATATTCTGCAATATCAAAAAGCAGTTGAGGGCAGGTGTGGCACATGCTTATAATCACAGCACTTGGAAGGCTGAGGCCAGAGCAGAGCGTCCCTGCAAGTTTGAGGCCAGCCTGTGCTCAATAGTGAGCTCAAGGCCAGCCTGAACTACATAGAGATCTGTATGTGTTTTGGGTTTGTTTTTGTTTTTTTTTTTTCAAAAACAGAAGTTGATGATAAATGTTAAGCATTCATTATGTTCAAATGATGAATGTTTATTAAAGTAAACAGAGGCGCTAGGGTACAGCTCTGTAGTAGGGCACAAAGACTAGTTGGTTACTTTTTCATGTGAAGACATCAGTTTGGAGCTACCTATTGCTAATAGTTCATTCACCTTGGAGAAAATGGACTAAACAGCATTTTCATTTGTGTTCTACAATAGTAGACACATCAAGTAATTTTATTTTCTAATCCCACTAAACTGATTTTGGAAGGGAATCTTTTTATACCATTCTTAATGAAATTGACTGAGGGAATCAAATTTCATACTCTCTCAATACAATACTTAACTTCACAGGGACTAAGATGCCACCAGCCTAGCGAGCATAGCTGACCTGGCAGTGGAGAGCAGCATATATGTGTGTGTGCTGGGTGGAGAATCTGTTTTCCCAGGACATGGCTCACCCTTTTTTTTCATTTGCATGAACAAGCTTTCATACAGGTGGAAGGGAGCTGGAGACCCAGACAAGCACAAGAATGGGTAGCACACTTAGGTGTCCAGTGTCTGCTCTGGCTCTGCCTTTTCCAGCTTCCTGTCTGTCTTGTTATCTTTCTACTTTTTTGTCTTCTTGCTGTGCTGCTGTTTCCCAAGCTTCTTGCTTGAGCTTCTTCCTCTCCCCCATCTCTTTCCTCTTCCGTATTCCCTTCCCCACCTGCCCCTGTACCAGGGATCAAATTCAGGGGCTGCTCTACCCCTTTATATTTTTTTGTTTCGAGACAATGTGTTTCTAAGTTGCCCAGCTGTACTTGAACTTAGGATGCTCCTGCCTCAGCCTCTGTCAGTGCTAGGGTTACAGGTGTGTACCACCACGCTCAGCTAAACGCTTCCTTTGCTTGCATTCCACCATCTCTCTGTTCTCCTCTGTTTCTCCACCTTCTTCACCTCTCCTCTGTACTCTCCTTCAGCCCAGCACACATCCTGCCATGCATTGCCTGCTGTTGCGTTTATTCGTCTGAATGTATCTCTTGTTTGTTCCTGTCCTAGAAAAGATCTGAGTGTGTATATTTGCTCTGTGTTACTAATTAATGAAATCAATGTACAATTTTTACTAGGGGTACCTAATCAATTGCTGTAGTTCATCAAGAGAATTACCGTGCCTTCCTAAATTCCTAATCTCCTGCAAAGGATTTACTAAGGGCAAGAGGAATGCATTTGTCTCCCTGCTGCGTGTGTCTTAAGGTCCTTGGTCTGGTGTGCCTGGCTAGCCTCCTCAGCAGGGCCTGTACCCCCTGATGAGGGCAGACATGTATCCAAGAAGCTGGAAAGCCTCAGACCCTTTGTGGCATGGTTTCTGAAGTTTGGAAGGATGCCACCGTAAAGAATTGTTCAGCATTCCTGTGAAAACTGAACAGTAGAAGATAATACTAGCTTTTATGAAAACTGTAGTAGTTATTAGTAGCAACCCCAAAGTGAGGAGGAGAAACATGGGCTGTTGGCTCTATTTTGTACCCTCCTTTCCCTGGGGCATCAGGGTGCTGTGCTGACCATCCAGTTGTCTTCATTCCTTGGGAAACTCAGGTGCCCTTAGCTTTGGTATCTCTGCCTGATGGTTGGGCACAGGGAGCCAGTGGGTGCAACCCACCCACGCTTCAGGGAGATACATAAAATGAGTCTTCCTCTTTTCTGGATCTGACTTTTGCATAAGGACCTCCCAGTGTGCTCTGGAGCAGGTGGGTGGTGCCACTTGTGTCCCAGACATGTCCCTGGCTCACTGACCCTCCTGGTATGGCCAAGACACTGCAGCAGTTAGTGTAACCTCACTAATGCTTTCATTTCACTGAGGCGAACCAAGCCCAGCTGGAGCAACCTCAGATGGAGGTCAGATGTCACTGCTCTTCTCTCTCTCTCTCTCTGTCTGTCTGTCTGTCTGTCTGTCTGTCTGTCTGTCTGTCTTGAAATAGTGTCTTCCTATATTGCCTAGACTGATCTTGAACTCATGGACTCTGGTGAATCTTCCACCTCAGCCTTCTTAGTGGCTGAGACTACAGGAATTAACCACTGTGCCTGGCTTTGTCAGTATCCATTACTTCGTAGTCATACGTGGCTTCTTTGTCACAGCCTTAGTGAGGCATAGTTAATACATACATCATAAAATTCACCCTTTTATTTTTATTTTGAGATAGGGCCTCACTGAGTTGTCAAGGCTGCCCTTGAATTTGCAGAACTCTTGCCAGAAGGCTGGGATTACAGGCAAGTGCCATTGTGCTGGCTCAAAATTCACCCTTTTAGAGAGTGTACAGTGTGCAGGATTTCCACGAATGCCCAGAGCTGTGCAGCTGGCCCTGCTCCTACCAGTCAGAGCTTCCTAGTGTACACCTGGTCCCATGGCCTACACTTGCAGACCAGAAGCCCTTCTCACCATCTTTCCTCCAGGACTCTGAGCTCCTTTGTCCTCAACTGTCAGCCCTCCTGTCTTCAGCAAAAGTACAAACAAGAAAACTTATGTCGTAATAGCCCTTCCATCCGAAGAAGTACATTTCTTCCATGCACGGGAGAGTGGTTTGTGCCCTTATCTGCATCCTTCTCAAGGCCTGGAGAGGTGCCTATCCCACCCTTCAGCCCTTCCCATGTGGGGCAGCAGGAGGTGTCCCCAAGAGTCTCATTTCCCTGGTCTGGCCCCGCCCTGTGGTTCCAGCACTGCAGTCTTCAGCAAGTTACCTATTGGCTGTCCAAGGCAGGTTCGTCCTTCCTCAGGTCAACTCATCCTTGAGTCTAGTTCTCCCAGCCATCGTTTTCCTGACCCCTGAGAGCACTGCAATGGCCCCGGCCTGTGCCCTGCCTGTCCCCTGCACTGCAGCCCCACACCTGTGGTGGAACATACGTTCTTTGTCTCCTGGTCTCCTGTCCTCCCTCTGCTACCCTCCATTCTTCACTCCTCTGTTGCTGGGTTGCTTTCTCTGCCACCTGCCACGGATTGGGGCCTCAGTCCTGTGTTCTCCACACACCCTGTCCAGGATCCTTTTTTTTTCCTCCTTGTATTAGGCCTTTGTAACAAGTTATATCCTTCTTTCTATTGAGACAAGGTCTCACCAAGTTGCTTAGGCTGGGCTCAGATCTATGATTCTTCTGCCTCAATGTCCTAGAATACTGTATTACAAGGATGTGTCGTTAGTCCCAGGTAGAAGAAAGGTTCCCATATCCCTAATCTCTGCCAGTGAGACACATTTGTGTGCACGCTCTCTTTCTTCTTTTTTCTTTCTTTTCTAGTACCAAGGATCAAACTCCGGACCTTGATTTTGCCAGACAGGCACGCTGCTGAGCTATCTCCTCAGCCCCAATTCTTTGTCCTTTGAAACCCCACAATTTCTGTAATCTCCTCCCAAGCCAAGAGTCCTACATTTTCCCTGAACACTGGTAGCGATGCCACTTCTACAGTAGCAATGACTACAGAAACAACTGTAGTGTCAGTGGTGGAAACTAACATTCACGGAGCATTTACCATGTGTTAGGCATTGTTCCAATCATTCCCCTGGTGACTAGGTCCAGATGCCGTAAGGCTACATGCTTAAGCAGATGCCAATAAGGATTCAGGCAGAAGTGGGACTTGAGCTTCTGGGTGCATGACTTTAGCACCTGTATTTTCAGTCATTTTGCCATAGTGAATTTTGCAAGAATGATATTTTCTCTGCTTTGGATGGAAACAAAGCAATTAGAAATAGTAATATAATTGTTGGACATGGTGGTATACCCCAGTAGTCATTAGGATCTTTTTTAAGCTTACTACTTTTTCTAGTTTAAGATAACTACTTATAAAAAAAAAAAAAAACAAGTTTTTTTTCTAGGAAAAAAAAAGCAAAAGAAAAAATCTTCACACTTTTTAGTCATACAAAGATTATCATGTTAGCCAAGTGTGGTAGCACATGCCTGTGATCCCAGCGCTCAGAGGCTGAGGCAGGAGAATCGTGTGATTTCAAGAGCAGCCACAGCTACAAAGACTGCAAGGCAAACCTGAAGTACATAACAAGACCATGTCTCAAGAGGATTAAAAAAAAAAGAGAGAGAGAGAAAGAAACAGACTGAAGTAGTTTAGTGGAGGGAGCTTCTTGAGCCTACAGACATGCCTTGTAAGTAAATTGACTATGGCTACTTAGATGCGAGTTCTTGGGTAGATGGGATTGGATTGTAGTTCTCTAACCCTCTGATTAAAGATGGCACAAAGTAGACAGCAAATGGAGTTCCTTGTGCTCCTTCCCTGGGATACCTTGAGGGAGCTAAGGAATCTAAAGGTTTTGAGTACCATTTTTTATAAGTTGTTCATGTTGTTTTCTTCTTTTAAAAGCGAAGCCAGTGGTTGTTAATGCAACTCCAGTGCGGATGTCAGTCCCTTTCGTCCCAGCTCAGGCTGTCAAACAAGTGAGTATCCCATAACTACTTTCTTGGTTTCTCCCAAGTGACAATTTACTCTTCCATTTCAGAGTTAAGATTTAGGTGCAAGAGAGTGAAACTGAATTGACCAGCTATAAAATTTTATTTTTGTGACTGTTGAGCACAAAATTTCCTTTTTTTAGGTTGTTCCAAAACCAATCAATCCAGCATCACAGATTGTAACCAGTAGCCAGCCCCAGCAGCGACTCATCATGCCTGCCACACCACTGCCCCAGATCCAGCCCAACCTCACCAGCCTGCCCCCTGGAACTGTCCTGGCCCCCGCCCCAGGGACGGGGAATGTGGGCTATGCAGTGCTTCCAGCGCAGTATGTCACTCAGGTACATCTTGATGATTTGGGTTTTTTTTTTTCCCCGTCTTGATGTTGCAGAAGTGAGATTGGAGTCTAGAATGTGTAGTGCTACCACATTATGAAACTGTTCAGAAGCACAGAACTGAGGTTTAACATTTTTTTTTTTGTAAAATCTTTAAATATTATCTGAAACACTAGAGTTTATTCTTTATGTTTTCAGCGTTTAAAAATATATGACACAAGTCAGATTGAAAGGCAGTTTGGAGCTGTGTGAGGCTGGTGAGCAGGACTGGAGATGGAGGAGCTACAGTGTGCTTAGGAGACTGTGCCTGTGCCAAGCTCTTCCTCACACACAGGGATCACTGCTTTGTATCTGGAAAGTAAACCATAGGAGATGTCCCCCAGGTGACTGGCTATAGGGGCTGAGCTGTCATGGAACTATCCTTGTAGAGCAGAATCACGCACCAGCCAGTCGTCCAGATGTGGTGGGCTACAGGAAGTAGGTGGAGGGTTTCTTTGTCATGCAAGGATCAAAGTGTTCTAAAGCAGTTTGCTCCTATTGTCAGAAATAGAACTAGTACAACATGTACTTCAATGAAATGTATGCAGGCTAGCATTCAGGTTTGGGTTTTTTGCTTTGCTTCATTTTGTTTTGCTTTATTGACACTGGGGCACTGGGGATCAAACCTAGAGGCTATACTACTGAACTACATACCTAGCTCCTTTTATTTTTATTTATTTATTTATTTATTTTAATTTTAATTTTTAATAGGAAATAATATGATAATTTCAAAACACATTAGTAGTGCATTCACAATAATTGATACATTGAATTTTGTTGTCCTCATAGTAGTTATACAGAGCACAGTGTGTAGACATGATAAATTTTCTAATCTATATTAGTAGGTAAGGAAAAAAAGAAAAACAACTACAACAACAAAAATTTTATCTTCTCTTTGTACAAAGAGAGAGTAGTTGTATATATAGTCTAACGTTCCATAGTTGTAGTGGGATACTGGTGAAACTGGCATTGTTGGAGGCTGTTGGTACAAGCCTCTTACAGCTCGTCATACTGGTCTAGCTCTGTGTTCTATGTCTCGTAATTAAGCTTTTCTGCTGGGTGATCGAGGGCAAGTTAAGGCCCGACCTGTATAATCGATCATTCATCTTTTGTATCTTTCAGGGTCAAATCCCCTCAGGATTAACTTTGGAACCATGTACAGTGCATTGTAGAGATGTTGCCAGTGTCAGCCATCGGGATGAGTCATGGCCATTGCTCGACCAGTTTGCTCTCTGTGAGAGCCTGAGAGAATGTCCTCTCTCTAGGTGACTCTCCTTAGGCACACTATACTTCGTTTATCCCTTTCCTCTGAGGTCCCTTAATCTCCTTAAACAGAAAATTTGGGAAACCTCCGAGTTATAGGATGATACAGCACAGGTTCTCTTATGTCCTGAGTCCTCACTGACCTTGAAGAGATAAGGCCAAAATATTGGCTATCCTCGTAACCCTTCTTTTCTCCAATTTTTGGACTGTTAACTTACATTCTCAAACCTCCAGCAGAAAA